>CAJQZJ010032438.1:3347520-3396106 GCA_907164525.1 Lophiomys imhausi
CTGGGGTAATCACATTCCACTTGTGCATTTTAATCATGGGAGTTTCAAAATATTTCTAACTGGGCTCTGGGTTTTCTGATTCTCATTGACTGAGTTTTCTATGCCAGTTAATATTCTGTTTACTGAGCCAAGGGTCATTGCTTGTTACTCTTCATGTTCTCTCAGTTCTTGTTGCAGGCTATGTCTTCTAGGTTAGAATTTTAGTTCATCTAGAACTGACAAAGGAAGCTGAACCTTGACCCACCGTTCGCCAACACTTTACAAAAAAAATTGCTGCTAACTGTCAGCAGCCGTGGGAGGTAGGCAATATTCTTCTAGTCTTATAGAAATGAGACCTATGGCTCTAGGAGGGTTAAGAACCAGTGCAGAACAGTGTGGGGATTGATGCTCCTGTTAGGACCCTCTCAGCTCTCCTCAGAAGCCGACTCCAAGCTGAACGAGATTCTCAGCCCATAAGAGCTCCTTGCAAAAGCATGAGGGCCTGAGCTCAGGTCTCCAGCATTCATGTAAAACTCTGCACATGGTAGCACACATTTGCTACCCCAGTGCTGGGAGAGAGGCCAGCAAAGGTATTTCCCAGGGTTAGTCTGAGCTGTGAGCTCAATGTTTGGTAAAAACCCAGTCTCAAAGCATAAGGTGAGAGGACCCTGAGAAAGACATGCACTGTTGACCTGTAGCCTGTACATGCATATATGTCCATGTGCATAGCACTTATATGCATGCGCGTACGCTCGCGCACACACACACACAACAACAACAACAAATAAGTCGAGTTGGCTTAGCAAGATACCGATCCCCAGAACTGAGAGTTGTCAGTAGATCTGAGGCAAAGGAACTCTCCTTAGGACTCATCCCTTCCTCTCTTCATCCTCCATTCATCCCTTACCTTGTAGCATCAAGATGGCTGACAGTATTCCAGCTTTACATCTTATGTTCTCAGCTGGTTCAGCAAAAAGAGCACATCTTTTCTGTAAATATTGTTCCATCAAAGGTTCAGAGCTGAATCTTAGTGATCTGGTTTAGGTGCTATGTGCATCTGATGTTTGACTTAACACACCCCCAGTCACGGCTTACTTAAGAAGCTAACTCTCAGTAAAGGGATATCTGACGTCTGACAAGCAACTACAGCCTGATCGTGGAGCCCTCCCTGAAGAGCCCTCAGAAAGCTCCCTCCTTCCCAGTATGTGCAAACACTAGGAAAAGATGACTGTAAGCAAACCAGATACCTAATCTAACTGCATCTTGGTCTTTGACTCCTAGCCTCTTGTTGTGTGAGAAATAAATTTCTGTTATTTATAAGCTACCTACCTAGTCTTTGGTCTTCTGACATATCAGTCGAAATGGACACAGAGGCCATGTTCAGACCCGTAGCTTGTGTAAATTGTCCCTCCCTGCAAATCAGGGCGTAGGTGGGACAACACTCCTGAGCCAGACAGCCCAAGTAGGCAAAAGGCAGGGACGTTTCCTACAGAAGCAGGATGGATGACAGGCAAGTAGAGCAAGAGATGCTCAGCCATGTCAACATTTGTGTCCCTGAGTCTTCCCCTGAAGGCAATGATGGACCATCTAGGAAGTCACTTCATTCCAAAAGGAAGCCATTGGAACCAGGTGGCCCTTCTTTGTCTCTGAGTAATGAAGAAAGTGGAAATCTATTTTTCCCCTCTGAGGAGGACTTATAGGTTATGGGGTATACATAAGGCTCACCTCAGAAATCAGGAAAAGGAAGTATGTCCCACACAATGACTGCTTATCCTACGGCTACTCCTGCAGCCGAAATGGCACTGCATAAAGTCTGCCCTCTCTGGAATCACCATTCATGTGACCAGAGGCTCGGGCCCAAGCCATGCTTCTCCTCAGAAGAAATGAGTCACACGCAGGTGTCCGTCAATGTCACATCGGCACAGGGTGTCCTCTCCCAGATCGTTCTGCACAGGCTTTATAGATGAGGCTGTTGGGTTCTAAAGCCAGGTTAGCTGGGTGAGTGTCCCCTCCCAACATCACTCTCATTCCCTCACCTCAGGCAGATTACTTGGCCTCCCCGTGCTTCATCTGCTAATGTTATCTGGTCTAGGATCATGACAGTTAAGTGAGGTAATGCCGGGCAGCACTTAGGACAGCCACTGCCACGGAGTCAAGGCTCCGTCAGTGCTGCCATCACTTAAAAGTCAGCAAGACTTAGGACACTTGCTTTCAGGCTAGTCTCACAGCATGGCTGTAATCTGAAGTATAGGCAAGTGCCCAGTACTAGAGCTTCCCCAGCACAGTGGGTCTTGACTCAATGGAATCACCCAGAAAGCAGTAGTAGTCCTGGGGACCTGGATCAGTGCCCAGAGACTGATGGAAATGTAATATTGTTCTGTGAAGGAAAAGGGGCATTTCAAAGCTTTTCCAGTGATTCCAATGGGCAGCCAGAGATGAGAACTCTGCCATAGGGAGATCAGCTGGGGGAGAGGACACAATAGTCAGCACAATGGGGACAGATGAGAAAGGAGATGCCTAGGGGCTGTGAGTTTACTACGGAGGTGCACATAACTTCGAGAGCACATATATAGTCCCCTCGAAGACATCCTGATGGGCATTAGACCAAGGGCAGTCAATGGTGTTCAGAGACCCAGCCAAGGGCTCAGTTTCTCCATAGAAAGCAGAGCCTCAGCCAGTTAGCTTGTGCAGAGATCAATCTTTCAGAGTTGGACAGAGAAGACACAATTACAACCAGCTAATCCACTGAGATTGTGACTCTACAAACAATACACCTGCCTCTGGCCAAAATAAAATGCCTCAAAGTATGGTTTCTTATGGGCAAGTGCTGTATACTATCCATTGAATTGTAGCTTCAGAAAATACTGAGTCCTTACAACTTGACAGGTGTTGTGCCAAGGAAATAAAATAAACACATCTCCTGCTTTTTGGGCCTAATTATCTAGAGCAAGGAGAGTACAAAATAGAAGGGCTCCAGATGGATACCTGTGGATAGGCTGTGGGAGCTACTGGCTGACATGGCATGCTAAGTAGAACGTGTGGTTAGAGGACACGGGTTCTAAACATAGCTGGCGATCACCACACAGTGACTGTCCTCCATGTGTCTGAATCTCCTTGGAGAACCTTCAGCATGGCTGAATTCCAGGCCCCACCCCTAGACATTCTGCATGGTCTAGGTAGAATCTGAGGGTAAAAATCCAACCTCCCCGCTCCAGCCCAAACCAGGGTGCAGTCAGCTGCCAGACAGCCAATTGCTCTGATGCCTGAGGCAGAGCTGAACAGTTGACGGAAGGAATCCACACAGACAAGAGAATGCAGCGGGGTGGGGGAGCAAGCTGGCTCCCCAGTTTCTCCATTGTCTTCTGTGGCTTGCTGAGTGTCACTGGCCTGGTGATGTGTCAAGGGGAAGAGAGAGGAAATTTGGGACTAGGACAGGGGAAGGGCTTTATGTGTTTGAATTTGCCCATTAGGAACGAATTGGCTAGGTAGGTTTGAATCATTATACACCCAAGAAGAAGAGTTAGAATCATACTGTATCTTTCAACCCAAGCTCTTCTTCCAGGCTGAACTTGCTAACCTGAGGGTTTTGTACTTGGTGGCTTTGCTCCCCTATAAACTATCACAGGCCCTGAAAGCACCCCAAGTTTTAGTAGTAGGAGAAGGGTCTCCGAGCTGTTGGCAATGCTGCAGGGGGAGTGAGTGGATGAGCTCTGTGCTCCAGGCAGTGAGGGATGGAAGGTAGTGTCTGCCAGATGCGTTTTCTCCCCTGAAGCACCTCTCCAGAGACACAAACTGTTCCCATGGTAATTTGAACCATACAGAGGGAGAAGTGGCTGCTTGCTGTATGGTCACTAAGACATAAGTGTGATTTTTACATAATTTCCTTTGACTGCATCTGTTACCACAGATCACACCCACCTCCGGAGCACACAGCTCTATTTTTTAAAGTGGAAATTGTGGGAAAGGGCACCTTTATCAAAATATCAAAATCACCCCCCGCTTCTCTCCCTCATCTTTCTGCTTGGAAGCCATCAGATTGATTCGGCTCAAGGCTAAATATAGGGATGACTAACAATGATTTCCACAAGAGCCTTAGAAATTGCTTGTAAGCGAGCAAACGGAAAATAGATTAACCAGCAACTACATCAACCAGCATTTGAGAAAACAGCCTAAATCCAGCCACTGAGAGGAAATGAAAAGTAACAAGCTTTCTCTCAGCCTGGCATTAGCTCAGCCTCAAAGCAGGTCGCCTTGGATGCTGGGCACAGTGAAAGGCCATCATTCCTGTTTGGAGGACTCCTTTTGGGAGGGCTTCAGGGAAAAGACAACTCCACAGTGGATCCTGAAGTAGGCTTTCTAAAAATTGGGTAGTTGATGAGCCACAGCTGTGTTTGTCATAGAAAACAAAGCTGTCACACCTCACAGTTCTTAGGACATTGGAAAAGGCAGGACAGAAGTGGAACAAGAGAGACAGAAAAAGATGGCAGGAAGAGGCCAGGACCAGAATCATAGTCAAACGACTCTCCCCATAACTGCCTTCCCCAATTTGCCTGGTGTGGAGCACCATGGAGCACCAATGCTCAGCCTGGCAGGCATCGCCAGCAGCATCCTGAGTCAAGGGTGGAGGGGCTCCTGGCCTCTGCTTTGTGTCCTAGGGTCCCACTCTACACAAAGGTGAATGAACGGTCCATGGATCAATGGGAGGTGATGGCCAGAGTTCCTGCCTCACCTCCTAGACCATGAGGATGCAAACTACTACCATGCCTGACTTTTCATACAGCTCATGAACTGAGAAAGGTTTTCTATTTCTCAGTTATTGTGAAAACTGAGAGGAAGAATGACATATGACAGATACTTAGGATTCGGGTTTTAGGGTCCGTGGTAATGTTCTGTGGAAACACAGCCATACGTATTTGTAGGGAGATAGATTAATATAAATTAGATTTAGTAAATATCTAGGTTTCTGATACAGTCTCTTAATCTGGGGCATGAAGATCAACTTGGCTGTGAGCAATTTAGCTTATCAGCTTGTGGACTAAAAACAAGGATGAAGTCAGGTGAAATGAGGGGAGTCTCTATTGACTGAAAAACAAAGTTGAAGCCAGGTGAAACAAGGAAAGACTTTATGACCTGGCATTGTTTTCAACTGCTAAATGGGTGGAGCCCACATTAAGCTGAAACAGGTGGAACAAGGAGAGATCCTATTTAAGGACAAGTGGATGAGCCCAGGAGAGGGCGTGCTAGGGGCTCCATGCTAGAGAGCTGATGCTAGCGAGGCCCCGAGTAGTTTGTTTCCTCTGATGGAGGAAGTGTTGGTGAACTGATGGCCAGATCTCCCTAAGGCAGAAAGAAGCCGGTGAGCAGAGAAAGCCTCAGCAAGACAGCAAAAGGCCAAGGACTAAACCCTGTGGCTCAGCTTTTGCCTAGAGGGGTTTGACCTGTCCAAACAGTGCCCTGAACGAAACTGTGGCCGGCTTTAAGGACTGAGGCAGAGCGGCAGAGTTGCTGATATGAAGGAAATAAGTTGGCCTATAGATGCTGAGGTCTCCCAGAGAGAAGAAAGCCTCAAGCCTTATTTAAGGTGAGACTTCGATAGCCAATTCACCCTGACGAACCTGTGTCTGAGATATTCCAGAAAAAAAGACTGCTAAGTACATTAAAGGGTCTACCCCAGAGACTGTGTTCCTGACGACTGAGGACCTGCCCCAGAGACTGTATCCTTCTAAAAGGTTATGAAAATAGTTGTAATAGTTATCAATAGGTTTAGTGGTTAGGTCTTAGGGGTTGTAGGCATTTATACAGGTTGTAGGCATTTATAGGGGTTGCAGGAATTTGTAGGAATAGTAGTTAAGTGTATTTGTTATAAGTGAATATAGTTAGTAATAAATAAATGTTTAGTAATTAAAAGTACGGTTTCACGTATTTGTTCCCACAACTTTCAGACTACTGTCACTCTATATTAGTAGAGTTGTATAGTCGCAAGACAGACTGTTCTCTCAGTCCTATAGACTATATAGTGATGAGTCATGCATAGAGGAGATGTTTCCTCAGTTAAGTCCACTGTTGGGGGTGAATGATCAGTAGCCCTATCCGTTTGGCCTCTGAGGACAGCTCTCTGGGGCCATGTCAGAATGTGATGGCAGAAACATGTGTGAAAAGTTCCCATGATGAAGATGATGTAAGAGAGGCCACTAAGCACATTAATGCCATCAGAGGGCAAGTGCTCACATTAACACCTTCCAGTAGATTCTATCTCTTAAGGAGCCACCATCTCTCAGTATCACCACACAAGAGAACAAGCTCTCAGGCATGATCTTTGGATGCATTCACACCACGTTTACACCACAGCACCTGCAAATATTGACCACTTGGGCATTTATATGTTCACCCACCCTAGATCTGTCTACTCCATGCTTAGAACATCCAAATTTTCAAGTTTTCTACCCACAGGCCCCCAGTGCTACTGTCTGCAGGACAGGGATCCTCTCCATTTCTTTTTGAGGGGAGCTAGAAGCCAACTGCCTTCAGTGGCCCAGAGGACACTTACTTAGTATTTTCTGAAATTCTCAGTATGGGAATTGGGTCTGGAAAATACAGGAGGCAGATCTGGATCAGAGGCCCAAATCTGGCCCTCTTTGGCCACCATATTCCAGCACAGAACCCTAAGGAGTCCAATAACTTGATGTCAACATTTGGTCTTTTTGTTTGTAAGAAGAAGGTAGCATTCATTGTTGAATGAGAACTGTCCCTTACAAGGCTCACAGGTTTGGATACTTGATGGCACTGCTTTGGGAGGTCATGGACCCTCTGGGACATGGGGACTTTCTGGTGGAAGTAAGTTGGTAAGAGTGGTCCCTGAAGGCTGTATCTACTCCTAGTTCTGGTCTAGCATTCTTTGAGATCTATCTGCTGCTATGACATGAGCAACCCCAGACTTATGTTTTCTATGCTATGAGCTCAACTCTGTCTTTCATGACAGGTATCACCCTCTCAAACAATGAACCAAAATAAACCCCTCCCCCTTTTACTCGTCCTCATCAGACATTTTGTCACAATTATGAGAAGAATAACTAATATAGTGGGCTGTTTTTCAAAGATTTATTTTGATTTTTAATTAGGTGTATGTCTGTGTGTTTGTATGTGGGTATTGTACACAAGAGGACAGTGCCTGTGGAGGCCATTAGAGGGCAAAAGAGCCCCTAGAGCTGGCATTACAGGCAGTTGGGAGCAGCGTGATGTGTGTGCTTGGAACAGAACTTGGGTCTTCTGTAACAGTAGCAAGTGTTCTCTTTTTGCAAATGTAGTTATCTCTCTTTTTTTTAACAATTAGGAAATAATTATGAAAACTATAAGGTATGACATACATTCGCAATGTCTAGTTTATATATATTTGGCAAATAATAAGAATATTCTATTATCTATCTATCTTGATGATTTTAAAGTTCTATACCTAACTCAGTTTCCATCCTAGCTTGCATTACCAACTTGAAAACATGTTCTTAGACCTAGAACATCCTTTTCATTCCTGAACAACTTAAAATTTAACTGTGAGACTATAACTATCTAGTCTTCATCCACATCAGAGACCTGAGAAAGATAAATATATTTGAATATACAGGAGGTGCAGAGCCAGCAGCTTCCAAAACTAAGAAATGACAGACAACTGGCTGCCTGGACAGTCCCCAGTTTCTCTCTATAATGTTGGAGCATCTATCTTCAGCCTTTTGGCCCAGTATCTCTGACAGCCATTAATTGTAAAACAGGAATTATGAAAGACTTGCCCACCCCATCTTGACAGAGCTAGGCTGTTGACTTATCTGCTTCCAAGTTTTATCCATTTCAGAGAGCATTCTGTCTGCAGTTGAAGCAAGGGCTTTTTCTTGCCTATGGCTAGCTTGCCACTAATGCAGTCATCTCCAAACAGAGATTCTTTGATGATCATCATCTACTTGAAGTAGAAGGGGGGGTACAGCAAGAGTTCTTAACCTCTGAGGCAGCTCTCCAGCCCTGGGGGGGGGGGGTTCCAATGTCATGGTCAGTTGGATTTAACTTTTAAATGCACAGGAGAACTACATGAGGATCTTCACCTGTCTTCATGTTCTGGAGTTCCACATGAACACAGCGTGGGGGGGGGGGTCTAGAATACTCTCTCAGTTGTGCTCTTCACCCAAGTGAAAGGAATTCTTCCCAAACAAAGGTGCTCTGGCCCGAGGTGACTGACATCACATTTACATGTTTTCATCTCATGCTGGAAAACTAATGACTCATGAATGTGCAAATAAAAGGCTTTGCTGTGGAAAAGGTCCAAGAAAGACTTGTCACTAACACAACAACAAAAGAGACTACTGCTCTGTGTTGGGGCAAAAGGTGTATGTAGAATGGGGAGAGATTTTGAATTTATAAAGTAAATAATTCTAGCCTCATGCATGCCCATAACCCTTTGCTCTACTTATTTACTCAGAGCCACGGTGTACAGCCTAGTCACCAAATACATAATTTATGTGGTGGGGTCAGGGGAAATGGAGTTCCTGTCCAAAGAATAAGACAACAGGCCATGGCCTTGACCCTACACCAAAGGTCAGGCAAGTCAATATGTGTTTGGACATTCCACATGAAATATGTTTAGTATGATTACCACTGTTTGTGATTCTCCACTTACCATTTTTGAGTGACACCTCTGTTAACAATTTTCCTAGGAAGGACAGTGGGCGAGGTACCATCTTGACCCTTCATGGTAGCCACAGTTCTGCCTCATCAGGAGCACTGCACTGAGAGGTTCTGTGTGAATCACTTTTCTGGTCTTTGTGAAGAACACCTGACAGAAGCAGCTGGCTTTGGAGTGTTGTAGAGACATCCTTCCTCGGTTTCATCCTTCATGGTGAGGTTCATGGTGGTCGAAGCTTATGGTGGAGGCTTCTGACATCTTGGCAGAACAGGAAACAGAGAGAGTTCAGGTAACTGGTATCACCTTCCACACCAGGTCCCATTATAACACTCTGGTAGCTGTCCCAGAGGTTCCACCATATCCCCTAACAGTGCCTCCAGCTGGGGTGGGGCTCAAACACATGAAACCATGACAAACACTTCAGAGCCAAGTCACACTAGGTACTATAACTTTACAATCAGTATTTCATTTAATGTTTGTTCACACATCCCATGGGAGAGATAGTCTCATAACTCATCATCATCTCATAACTCATTCAGATAATGCAACTGAAACTCAGAAAGGGAAAGCCATTTGCCTGAAATCATATAGCTAGGAAGTAAACAGAGACCTGAATTCAAGTCCTCCTGATTAAAAAACTGGTAGACTTAACTTTCATGCCCTGCAGGTTTGCCCATTGTGTGCAGAACAGATGAATGAAAACTCACAGCAGTTCCTACAATTGGGGACTGCTTCTCTTTGGGAGTCTGTGACAGGCAGCAAGCAGTCTGATGTATTAAATTGTGGATTTCATTCAATGATAAGCAATAGAAAACTTTTCAAAAAAAAGTTGAAGTGAACTTGTCTAAATCATGGAATGAGAGCCAAATCATTGTATGAGTTCTAAATATAAAATGGAACACTGCGAAGAGCCAGAGGTTCTGGGCTGCTCTGTTCCACATCGCCACACCCTGCAGAGTTCACTTGCTGGGTACTCTTTGGTGGGAATTCTGGGAAACAAATCCCTGTAGAGTGTTATGGAGAATTACACAGTGTCAAACAGAAGAAGGGCCCGGTGGAGAGGTTTTGAGGGTTTTTCTTTTTTAAGGTTTATTTTGACATGAGCAGAAGGGTTTATGGGACAGAGTGCTGAAAAGTGCTGTAGCCTCCAGTCTGGTAATCTGAGCTATTTCAGAGGCTGAGGCAGGAGGATTGAATGTCCAAGGCCTCCCTGGGTTAATTTCAAGGAAAGCCTTGCCAAATTAGTGAGAAACTGTCTCAAAATAAAATGTAAACAGAGCTCTGGATGCAACTCAGGGGCCTGGTGCTTACCTAACATGTGCAAGGCCCTGGGTTCAATCCCCAGTACAAAAACCAAAATGCTGTTGCCAACAGGGCACAGAGCATAATCTGGGAGAGAAAGAATAAGAGAGAGAAGATTGTAACTGTACTGGAGGCTCGGTGCCCGAGATGGACAGAGCCCACGGGATGCTGGGAAGAGGACGGGGAGCTGAAGTGTGAGTCTGTGACAGGTACATCATGGCTGTGTTGAGGGTGCCATCCTGGCAAACGCTGTGCCACATCCCCCACTTTGAGAGATACAGTTACAGGAAGGATGCAAATCCCGATCTGCCAGATCATCAAGTCCAAAGCTGAGGCAACTTTATCTCAACCCTGGAAAGGGGCCTATCCTCCTCTGCTTCTCTACAGGGTCCTGCAATGGGTAGCTGACCGGCCTATAAGGCTCTAGATTAAACGTTGTTTCTGGGTGTGTCTGCAAAAGTGTTTGGGGGTGACATTGGCATCTGGGTCAGTGGACTATGTAGGGGATTGCACCCCCACAGTGTGAGTGAGCTTCATCCACTCTCTTGAGTTCCTGGGTGGCACAGAAGGGAGAGGGGACAGAATCTGAATCTGTGCCCTTCCTACCTCACAGCTGGAACTAGACATCTTACATTATCCTCAGCCTCAGACCAGGATTTCTACCATCAGCCTCCTGGCTTCTCAGACCTTTGCTCCCTGGACTGAATTGTATCATTGGCTTCATGTTTCTCTGGGGAACCCTAACTATACAAGCCCCATCTGAGCCCTGACCACAGTAAAACATTAAGATGACTTTACCCCTTGAAAATGTGCATGTTCACACATTGTTCTTGGGGGAAAATCTACAAGGGAACAGCATCCTCCAAGGGAGAGGAGCCTTGGAGTTAAGGAATGCTGGGAGTAGAAAGGCCCGGCCAAAGGTCTGTGTTACAGATGTTTGTGGTACTGTTTTGGCGTTGGCAGAACCTATACTGAACCTGCTGGGCCTGGACCAACCTCTGCAGAGAGTTATTTTCACATACACCTCCTCTCACTGTCAAAAGCTGTGCCGTCCTGACCCCCACTGGCTTGATGGAGGCAAAACGGCATTTGATACATGGAGTCTGTTCCTTTCTAGGAGGTGAGACCGGGATCAGTGACACTGTGGATTTCAACACACCTGACACTGAGTTCTAGTTTTATTTTGACCCTTTCGTATTTGTTAAAACTTGCTTCCAGGCCTAAATGATGATCTGTTTTAGGAGAAGTCTCAAGGGCTGCTGAGAAGAAAGCGCCCTCCACAGCTGCCAGGTGAAGCAGTCTATAACAGATCCCGATGAGTTCATTGGGTTTGCCGCTCTCTAGCTCTGGAGTCCCTTTGATGACACTTGTTTTTGTTCCTGTGTGGGTGACCTACCTATTGATTAGAATGAGCTATTGGCATCACCCTCCATTATTGTATCCAGAAATACCTGGCACTTTTTGTCAGCAGTGTTTGCTTTATGAAGTTGGGGGCCCTATTGCTTGAAGAGTATATAGTCTCAATTATTCCATTTTTTGGATGGATTGTTTCCACAATAATGATAATAATATATGTAATAATATATATTATTCCTATTATATAATGTTATAATATTTACTACTATTATTGTAGTATATTATATAATTTTATGTAATATAATATCCACTATTATTACTATTATACTATTATTAAGTTTTTACCTTGTTTGTCAATGTGTCTTAGACTGTATCTTATCAAGAATGTTATGCATTTGGCACTTCCATTTGCCTGATAAATTAACTCTCAGTCAGTGTGTGTGTGTGTGTGTGTGTGTGTGTTTTGGGTTGAATAAGTATTGCCCCACAGATTTATAGATTTGAATGCTTGGTCACCAAGGAATGATACTATTAGGCAATGTGGCCTTGGCCTTGTTGGAGTAGGTGTGGTTTTGTTGCATCCTTTCTGACTCCTCTTGTTCAACATTCTCTGAGCCTTGGTGTGTGTGTGTGTGTGTGTGTGTGTAGTGATGTATATTAGGTATTCTGTTTAGGGTTAAGCTCTCAACAGTCACTTTCTTTCATCACTTAAACCATTTTGAGTCTCTGTAGTAACCTCTGACCACTACAATAGGAAGCCTCTCTGTATAAGGCTGAGAGCAGCATAAACCTCTAGATATAAACATCAATATTTAGAAGGCAGTTTTACAGTATTTATATTTAGCAAAGCAACAGTAGGTTGGTTTTCTTCTATGGCCTAAGACCCCCCAGTCATGACTTGTAACCAGATTTATAGTACCAGACCTGAACTCTTTCCTGTAGACTAGGCTTTAGATTCAACCCAAAAGTGGTTACCCCTATAACATCTGTGGCACTGCTGCATTAGTGGGTACATCGTGCCTGGCAGGTCAGGGTCTTATGTCTTTAGTATCTCCTTTTATGCTGTACTCTTAAATTTGGTCTCTTAATCATGTCCTAGATCTCTGGATGCTGTGGTCATTTTGTTTGTTTGTTTTGCTTATTTTTGTTATGTCTGAATGGGGGGGCTGGGAGAGCCATGTGACTGAGGGAGCTGGCCTGGAACAAGAGTGAAGTCAAATGTGTCCAAATCCTGAAAATCTTGTCTTGAGACCAGCAGGAGTAGGACCATTCCTTTCCTGCCCTGGGCATGTACATCCCAGCTCTTGTAGCCTTTTGGACCCCACTTTTGCTACCCTTGAAGGGGTCATGTAGCCTGGTGGCCAGGTTACAGGTTAAACTTCCTCTCTCCTTATAAGGTCACATCCAGCAAACACCTGGAATTCCTCTTCATACAAATAAGGCATTCCCAGCACCTTAGCCCCAGCCAACGATGTACACTCACCCTGAAAGCCTCTACTCATTCCCCAAAGGTTTAAATAGCCTTTGTTGCCCCCCCCCCCAATTAAATGAGCTGCTCAATGATGCCTACCTCCCAAGAATCTGTTCCCTGGTCAAGGGCTGTCATTCCATTAAGGGAGGGGGAGCAGGGTGGGAACAACATCTGAATGCAGTAGTTCCTCAGCCTTAGCTTTCATCCCTGAATATAAAATCATTTAGTGCAAATAACAGAGCTGTAGAGTTTAGGTGAGGAAACTGAAAGACCAGGAAGATAGATGTCTTGCTTAGACACAGCCACCCGTTAGCTGGGTGACCAGAGACACATTTCAGTGTGTCTGTGAGAGTTAGGCTTCTGAACAATAAGATGATAATAAGAATCGTGTCATTGCAGGCACTAGTGATATAATGGAGATATTGAATGTGACGAATGTACATTGCTCACAGATAACTATTATCTATTATTATATTACTAATAATTAAGCTATTATTATACTACCAATAATTACTTTATTAAAAGTCCCCTGTCAGAGATAGCTGGTGGGAGGATGAGAAGGTAAAATTAGTTACAATCCTACACAAACTATGGAAGGAGATTTAGTGACAGAAAATCAAAAGCAGTGTGTAAAAAAAAATATGGCTAATTAAGCTATCTAACCTGTATTTAGATTATTGTTAATTTGTTCGGCAGCCGTTAATCTTTAAGCAGCCATTATAAATGAGCACACAGACACCACATGGATTTTAACAAGCCTTGGCCTGAGCTGTGGAATCCTAGCCCATCTAAGCTAGCTCATAATTCTATTACCCAAATATGACCCCATATATACATACATCCCCTTGGACTGCCATTCTCCAGGATTTGCTGATGTTCCTGGCCATGTGGAGTGAGGTTCTTTTCTCTAACCATGGTGTGTGCCTCCTTCTTCCTGCTGCTGTCTGGAATGCTTTCTTCTTCCTGCTGCTGGCTGGAATGTATTAATCCTCTGTCTAAAGTTCAGGCTTCCTGTTCTAATCCCAGGAAGTCCCACCTTTCTCTGTCTTTGCCCAATCTCAGGCCTTGGCATTTTATTGAACCAATCAGAGTCAATGTAAGTAACAGACAACAAGCAGGACCAATTAATTAACATTTAGAATGCTTAACACTACCCCAACAGCAGTGATTCCACCAAGGGCTTCCTCTTGTGCCTTACCTAACATGCACTACATGATTTGTTCCTATCAACAAACCCTGATGTGGTTTGAATGAGGTCCTTAGAGTGCCTGTAGCCCATATTGGGAACCTAATGCCTAGTGCATCAGTGTTGGGGACATGGGGGCCTAGTAAGGATGGTAAGGTAAAGCCCTCATGGATGGATTGATGTCCTTTTCTTGGGAGTGGGTTTGTTATTTCTGCTCTCTCTTGTCTCTCACCCCATATGATCATTGCCTTCTGCCATGTGCGATGGAACACTAAAGGCACAACATCAGAACATGTTCTAGAACTATCTCCAAATAAATCCTTATTCTTTATAAATCCCCCAGCCTGTGAGTGGTGCTTGATCTTGGTTGTCAACTGGTTGTGTCTGGAATCAACATCAACTAAGACATGTGACCCTATATGACTGCTGAGGGTGTTTCTAAGCAGGATTAGGTGAGAGGGGGGAGGGAGATCTGCCCCAGGAATGGGCAGCACCATCCTGCTGCAATGGCCCAGATAGAAAGCTGGAGGGAAAGCCGCTGTCTTCTCACCAGCCTTTGCTCCTGGCTGGTGAGGTCATCTACCCTGTTGCTACCACTTCTGTCCTTTGCTGACACTACAGTCTAGCTTCTTTGGCTTTACACCATAGATTTGAAGACCAGTGGCTCTCCAAGGAATCTGCTGGGCCTTTGGGGCCAGATAGGGGTTGGCTGAGGTATCCATCCCCATAGACTGAGTGACTTTCGTGTTGTCCATCTCTCCACCATAGACACAGCACGGCTGTAAGCCAATCATGAGCCCCCTTTCTTTTTTTTTTTTAATTCCAAAAGATTTATTAGTAAGTACAATGGACACTTTTAGCCAATTCTTTTCATATTTGCCTTCATGTTCTGAATAGAATGCTTCTATTTCTTTTTTATGTTTATTTATTACTTCAGGTTACATCTCCATCACAGTACCCTCTTTCCACCTCTCCCAGTCCCACCGTCCCACCCTCTACCCCCTATCCCTTCTAACCCACTCCTTCAGAGTCATGTGTCCCTACATAACAGTCCCCACCCCAGTTCAGCAGTCATATGAGGGCTAAGAGCCTCCTCATACACTGGGGATCTACATGGCAGCACCAATAGGGCAAAGTGTCTCATTAACAGGTAACAAAATCTATGTTCATGTTCCCTTTGGTCCATTAGCTGTAGCATAGTTATCCTGTACTATATGGCTAAAATCTGATTATAAGTGAATAAATGCCATGTTCATCCTTCTCAGTCTGGGTTAGCTCACTCAGGATGAGCTTCTCTAGTTCCATCCATTTGGCTGCAAATTGCATGATTTCCTTGTTTCTGATGGCTGAGTAGTGTAAATGTACCACATTGTGTAGACATACCACAGTTTTGTTTTGTTTTTTATCCATTCCTTGGTTGAGGGCCATCTGGGTTGTTTCTTGTTTCTAGCTATTACAAATAAGGCTGCTAGGAACATAGATGAGGAAACGTCCTTATGGTTTGGTGAGGAATCATTTGGATGTATACTCAGAAGTGGTATGGATGGGTCTTGAGGAAGAGCTATTCCAAGTTTTCTAAGATAATGCCAGACTGATTTCCATAGTGTTTGTATAAGCTTGCACTCCCACCAGCAATGGAGGAGTGTTCCCCTTTCTCCACAACTTCACCAGCATGTGCTGTCATTTGAGCTTTTGATCTCTGCCATTCTGACAGGTGTGAGATGGAATCTCAGAGTCATCTTGAGTTGCAATTCTCTGATGATTATGGATGCTGAGCAATTCTTCAAGTGTCTCTCAGCCATTAGGGATAGCTCCTTTGTGAATTCTCTGTTTAGCTCTGTTCCCCATTTTTTGATTGGATTATTTGGTTTCTTGGCATTTAATTTGAGTTCTTTGTAAATTTTGAATATTAGCCCTCTGTTGGATGTGGGGTTGGTGAAGATCTTTTCCCAATCTGTAGGTTGCCTGAGCCCCCTTTCTAAGATATGCTCACTCTATTGTTTCTATTTCTCCAGAGAATGTGACTATTGCAGTGACACTCTGTTAGAGCAGCATGGTTCTCATTACACTCTGAAGCCAGTCACAATGACAATGGCCTCTATAAATGTTCCAGAAAGTATTAAAGCCATCACCTGAGTTGATTTCCTTATTATCATTATTTTCTTTCTACTTCCTCTGTCCAAAGCTAGAGGACCACCGAGTGCTCATTAGTTAGAGAAGCATCTACCTCTGGGGACAGTGAGCCACAGGGATACTTGTTGAGCATGTGCTATGGAACCAACACATCTGACTGGGGTGAGTGTACCTTGTAGTGCTCGGGCATCCTGGAGCAGACACTGGGTGTGTGGAAGACCTCATAATACTTCTCCTTAGGAACCAGCACATCTGACTGGGGTGAGTGTATCTTGGTGGTAGTGCTCGGGCATCCTGGAACAGATGCTGGGTTTGTAGAAGACCTAATCGCACTGCTCCTTAGGAACCAGCACATCTGACTGGGGTGAGTGTACCTTGGTGGTAGTGCTCGGCATCCTGGAGCAGATGCTGGGTTTGTAGAAGACCTCATCGCACTGCTCCTTAGGGTCACCACTATTGAGAACTATTTAAGTGTGTGATATGAAAGTGGACCAAGGTAGTATTTATCCTTCCATAACTGGTGTATTTAACACAGAGTCCTCAAGGTGTGTCCTTGTTGTAGCTGTTGCAGGGGAAAATAGGAAGAGAGATTTTCTATGGATAAGATATTGACCTGGTGTGGATACAGTTATGTGCTATTTTTTTAAACTAGCATCCTTGGGTTTGATTCCTGTGCATCCCTGTCCATCAATCCTGTTTTACTTTAAGTGGCCAGCTCTGAAATCCATGGTAAGTTATAGGCCTACCTCTCCACTATACTACAAATTAATAGGGTGTTACTAAGGGCTCACAGTTTGGAAATTCCTGGACAGAGACTGTGAACAATGTGCCATTAGCATCTCTGAGGAATTCATAAAGCAAAGAGAAGCAAGAAATAACCATTGCCTTATTCCATTTTAAAAAATACAACTTGAGAATTGTACATATCTATATAATGACAATAAATAGAAATAAAAATTTTAAATGCAAAATAATTTAAATGCAAGAAAATGAAGCACTAAATGCTTCTAATGAAACATGTGCATCTTTAGACTGAAAATTATAAACTGTTGATGAAAAAAAAAACTCACAGAAGACCTGAATATTTGGGAGAAACAGTATGTGTGGATTAGAATATTCTAAGTAATAAATACTTCAAGTTTTCCTCAATTGATACATAGGCTTAATATTTCTATCAAAGTATTAGTAATTTTCTCTTAATATATACAAGCCTATTGTTAACTGTCCAGAGGAAGGCTTTAGAACAGATGTGATGATATAGAGTGGGATGAATTTTTATACCTTAGATACAATAGTCAGTTCATGGTGGTACTGGAGGCACACAAAGAGATTGATGGAACAGAATAAAGAAGTCAGGAATAGATCCACACAAATAGATTCAATTAATTGCCAACCAAAGAAATAGACAACGCAATCTTGGCCATGGGAAATGACATTTTCAATAAATGTTGCTGGAGAATTTTAACATTGGTAAATAAATAAATAAATAAACAAACAAACAAACAAACCTTGACCTAAACCTAAAATGTAGAACAATTAACTAGGAATGTATCATAGACCTAAATACAAAACAATAAAGCTTTTGGGGGAAAAACATAGAAAACCAAGAATTAATACATTAACCTTCATCAGAATTTAAAACTTCAGTTCTGTGGAAGCTCATATTAAGAGGATAAGAAAATATACAGATTGGGAGAAAATAGTTAAAAATTACATGTTTGGTGAAGTTTACCTAGAATGCATAGCAAGTTTCAAAGCTCCACAATCTAGCAGGAACTAAAGCCGACATACAGAGGGTAAGCAAGTACCAGAAAATACATTCAACATGACTGACCATTTTAAAGACACAACTTGAAACTACAATGAGAGACGGGTATTGTGGTGCATGGTTTTAATCCCAGTAGTTGGGAGGCTAAAGCATGCAGTTCTCCATGAGTTTGAGGCCAGTCTGGTCTGTCTACATAGCTAGTTCCAAGATAACCAAGGCTTCATAGTGAGACCCTGTCTCAAAACAAGACAATACAAAAACTTCAATTGGTTAGAATATTGTAGCTATCTACCAGAAAAACTAAAATAAAAACAGTGAGTGAGGGGTGGGTGGGGGATGGGGTGGGGTCCCAGCAAATGCCACAGTCATCAGAGTAATTATCTTATGAGGCAAGTCTGGTTCAACATGACTTAGTTAGCTGGTGTTGGTTCAAATTTCTAGTCTCTGACCCTGAGCAGATTATTTTTGACATATTTAAACACAGTATAACTTTGCGGAAGAGTTTCACTGTGGCAGTTATCACAATAAAGCTTAAAACATGACTACACTGAAACTCCTTTGCAAAGTACATGTCTTTTGCAAAGCATCTATGACCTCCCCCATAAGAATCAGTTCTATCAATTGAGAAACAAGGCTCGGGATAAGGGCACAGGGAGGAGAGCCTTGGATAAGCATAATAGTTTACTGCTTTTACCAAGCACTCTTTCATAGGAGTGGGCTCTATTGACCGAGAGAGAGGATGCTCAGGAGTCTAGGAAGAGTCTGGGATAAGCACATTAATCTGGGGAGTTGGGTGAGGCCTGGCCCTACAGGTAGCAAGGATCACCAGGTTACTAACTACATCTATTTCCAGATTTCTGGGTGGAAATAGGCATAAATCCCCTCCATTGAAGAGAAAGGCCTCTGTGTTTAGGGCCTCATGCCCTCTGCAAGTGAGAACATCAAATGGCGCTGGGAATGCAGAGAAGTTGGACCACATACATGTTGTGGGTAGGAATAAAAAGTGCATGGAATACTGGAAAACAGTTTATCATTTTCTTCCATAACTAAAAATGAAAGTAGCCATTATACCTTCTGGCATTAGTCCCAGAAAATGGTCCTAAAAGACACATACAATGTTCATAGCAACGTTGACACTCCCTCTTCCCCATCAAACTCTTCCCCCATGGCCTCTTACAGTGGCTTGCCAGCTGCAGCATATCCATGTCAGGGAGTACTATTCAGCCACGAGGAGGAAGGAACGATTGAGACACACAGTGAGCTGGATTTTGAGTTAATGGCCAATCTCCAAATGTTATATAGCATGTTGTTGCACTCACATAAGATGTTTGAAGTGATAAAACTGTAAAGTTGGAAAACTATGGGAGGCTATCCATAGGGTTAGTATAGGTGGTTAGAAAGGATAGCGCAAGGAATCCTGGAGAAGATACATGCTGACCACCAGCAGTCTCACACCCACATTATACAGAACTAATTCCACATGTCAGAGAATGTGAGACTAAGTGGAGTTAATGTATTGCACGAATGTGAACTTCCCATTTGCGCTACTTTGATTTTACCATTGAGGAAAAGCAGGACAGGGAAAAGCATGGGATCTCTCTGTATTGCTTCTTTTGGCTCTATGTGAATCTACTATTATCTTCAAGAAGGCTTTTTAAAAAAATATTTATTTTGTTTCCTGTATATGGGTATTTTGCCTGCATGTGTGACTGTGCACTGTGTGCATGCAGTGCCTGAGGAAAGCCAGAAGAGGGTGTCAGATCTCCTGGAACTGGAGTTACAGACAGTTGTAGTTGCCATGTGGGTGCTGGGAACTGAACCCAGGTCCTCTGGAAGAGCAACCAATGTGCTCCTAACAACTGAAATATCTTTCCAGCCCATCTTTAAAGATTATTTTTAAAATACACATACCTCTGGAACAAAAGTATTCCCATTCAAATGTACTGATTGTTTTCCTGCCTGAATTATCTCAGTTGTTTCCACGTCAAAGGAATAAGCAGGCTTGTTTACCCCATGATACAAAAGGATATGAGGACAAAGATGGTTATATGGGCAAGAAAGTAGCCTACCCTTGGTCTCCAGATTATCGGTCTTCAAGGCCAATAAGGGATGCCCTGAAAATGAGACAGTCATTTTATCTGTGAGAAATTGAGTTTCAGAAATATTGCTTGTGCAACTTGATGCCTTGAGATGCTAAACTACATTTACAACTGTTTGGTTGTAAATCATAAAAATTGTACACAAGTTGAATCAAAAGAAATGTGCCATTAGTTCAAGTAACTGAAACTCTTTGAGTCTGAGGCACACCTCAGCCCAGTTACTAAATCCTTGCAATAAGGAATCGTTACTCTTAACTTCAGCTTTGCCTTTCTCTGTATTGATTTTATTCAGAGCTGACTATTCCCAAATGACTACAAAGATAGTCATTTCATTCACCAGCTAAGCCACCTCATAAGAAGTCTCTCTTCTCTTATTTCAGAAACATCCCAGACTGACTCTTCCATCTTGAATCCCATACCTAGAAACACAGACAAGTCTAATTGGCCTAGTGTAGGTCCCATACAAAGTCAGCTTTGCATTATTATGACAAATAATGAATAAATCAGCTATAAAGAAGAAATGGTTTATTTGTGTTCACAGTTTTTAAAGGTATCAATCTGTGGTGGGCTGGCCCAGTTGTTTTGGGGCCTGTGGTGAGTCAGCATGTCATGGAGAGAGTGTGTGGTGGAGAGACTCCCATGGGATAAAAGAGAAAGGAACAGCAGCCCAGAGTCCCTTCATGGGCAGGTCTCCAATGGTCTGGGCCCTCCCATGAGGGCCTGCCTTCTTCCAATAGCACCTCAGGCTGAGCATCAATCCTTCAATATGTGAGCTTTGGGGGGACACTAAACACAGCACGTGCCTACCCCTGACCTGATCTTCTAGATTGAGAGGAACAGAGGAAGCTTTCTTTGGATCATTGGGCACCCCTTCCTCGAGTCCCTCTTTGTACATTTTCAGACACTGACCAGCTGCTCAGGGCAGTGCCTGTTACGGAGTTGACAGTTCTAGAGGTCATTATCTTCCCTCTCATTTCCACTTTGCTACTCTTAGGATCTAAGTTACCATTCAAAAGGTGGTGGTATCTGGGCTCTGTTGAGGACCATTAAGAGAAAGCTACTTCCTGCTGGACATAAGATCTAAGTTCTTCCTCAGGCTCTGGGTAGACACCTGACATTCTAAACTACCCAAAACATTACATACCGTTGCCTAGTCCTTTCAAGAGTTAATCTAGATGAACTTGTCAGTCACCTGGACAGGAGTCCACACCTTCCCCAATCCCCAGAAATCTAGCTCACCTGAAGACATGCTATGCAGAGGGGGAGGGTTAGTTATCCCCTTAGTGAGACAATGCATTTGTTCTAAGAAGCCCCTCCCTCAGGACTGGCATTGGCAGAGTCCCCATCATGTAACAAACACTAAGAGCCTGCCCATGTTTCAAAAAACAATGTAACTTTGCCTTTTCCTTTTGTTTCATCTCTTCTTATTTATGATGCTGGCCAAAATCTGAACATGTTTCTCTTACACTCTGGGCTTCTCACTCATTTGCTGAAAGTCTCCCCCAAACCTCCAACCATGCAGCTGCTTGCCCACCAGCTCTTTGTGAACTCCAATTCAAAAGGCAAAGACTCTCTGGTAAACTCTCTTTCTCTGCATCTCCCTTCTCCTGACAACTGCTCTTCTATCAGAGAAATTTTCAGCATTTTGTTTAATTTAAATTTGAAAGCAAGAATAAGTAGAACCATGAATACCAGCCTCAAGCCATCACCAGGAAAGTGCCTTGAAATGAGATTTTCAGCTTGCCTGCCCTGTTGTTTTTCTCAAAAAATGAATAAAACTCCCTCTGAGCTTCCTTCTGACTCTGTTTCTAAATTCTTTTACTACCAAGACTAAGAACTCAAAGGAGGGAACCTCAATTTCCCTAGTATTACCGGGGCTAGACTATTAGGCTCTTCAAAGAACCCCGGGAGCTTCCCTTTCTCAAAGGGCAAAGGACCTAACAACTACTGTGAACTGCTTTGCGGCTTGCCTGGAGGGTCACAAGCAAACATCAAGGCCTCTAGTCCACCCTTTGCTCTCCCCACCCCTCCCTCAATTATCTAACCCTCTCCAAGCCACTGCAATTCATCCAGCAAAGCCCTAACCATTATGTAGTATTCTCAGCTGGGACTCCACTCCCAAACATCCCTTCATGGTGGGCCTGCTGGCCTCCTGGGGGTCCCCCAGCACTGCCTTCCCTGTAAGCTGAGAAGTTGCTAGGGACTCCCCAGCCAAGTTCCCAGGAACACTACTCCTGACTCATTCTCACTTTAATCACCTTCTCCAGCTGACACGTTTAAAATTAATGAGGAATTTGTTCTCATCCAACTAACTAGTTAGGACAGCAGGCCTATTTTCCCCTTCTCAGATGAATCTTGGAGGTAAAATAATGAAAAAAACATTCTTCTCTCTCCCACCCTGGCCTCACTTTTCACATTTTTTGGCAGTTCTGAGCAGAACCAATATGTAAAAATCAGACATTTCACTGTTCAGTAATTAGCCGAATCTATCCCAGGCAGAAGGAGTTTGCTGATGAGAAGAAATGCAAGGGCAGCCAGCAGGGGTGGGCAGCAGAGCATGTGTGTGTGTGTGTGTGTGTGTGTGTGTGTGTGTGTGTGTGTGTGTGTGTGTGTGTACCAAGGCTTATGAGTATTGAGATTTTGAAAAAACAACTTCCCATACTGGGTTTCTATGAGCAAAGGGGGCAGGAAGATGGAGTAGAGTAGGCTGGGTTATTTTCTAAAGATATGGGCTAATAACAAAAAGATTTCTGCTCAGTCTTGAAGGGAATGAAAATTATTAAAAGACCCCCTAAGTCAGCAGTAGAGCCAGGCCAGCCGCCAGGTGGTTCTAAGAACTTAGCTGGCCATAAAGCAGATGACTATCATGGGCCCCCAGGGTTTCAGGAACCGGCTGACCAGAAAGCTGATGGTAAAGTAAGATTAAATTCATTCCTGAGAAAAACAGGTGTAGGATGTTTCCTGCTGACTAACTAATGGGCTGGTACATTCTACCTGCATTCCCCCTCACCCCCTTCAGTTATGGTAAACAATGGGCTGGGCTGGTACTTTCCAATTGTACTTCCCCTCCCCCCTTTGGGTTGTAGTTGAAATACTCTACTCTCCCCCAAATTGTGGTCGCTACTCCTCTACCCCTGCGTGGGATATGAGTTGCGCCCTCAGTGCACTGACCCCCCCCCCGAAATAAACCTCTTGTGATTGCATCAAGATGGCCTCTTGCGAGTTTTGGGGCGGCCATGATATCCTGAGTGTTGGGTGAGGAACTTCCCTCCCCCGGGTCTTTCATTTGGTGCGTTGGCCAGGAATTTGTGGCCATCCCAATCTCCACAAGAACCCACTTGGAGGTGAGATTTCTGTGTCTTGGGCCTATTTCTGCTGTCTGGTTTGTGAGATTTCTGTCTCTGTGTCCTGGGTTTGTCTCTGTTGTCTGGTTCTGTTATATGGTTTGTGCAAAAGCTGAAAGTTGACTTCGCGAAGGTTGTTTTCGGTTTGACAGCCGTTTCCGTCTCTTGAGGAGACGGATGGGTGATCAGGCAGACGTGCTAGTGGATCAGCGGCTGTAGCCCTGGGAGACGTCCCAGGAGGACAGGGACCCCAGGGACGCCTGGGAGGGTCCCATCTGGGTGCCGGGGAGGATACAGTGGTCCTCTTGAGAGAGGGGACACGAGAGATCTCCCAGCCGTCTGTTTATCTGGGTGCCGGGGAGGATACAGTGGTCCTCTTTAGAGAGGGGACATAAGAGATCTCCCGGCCATCTGTTTATCTGGATGCCAGGGAGGATACAGTGGTCCTCTTGAGAGAGGGGATTCAAGAGACCTCCCAGCCGTTTGTTTCTTTGGAGTGGTGCTGGCATTTGAGATTGAGAAGGATTTTTCGTAGGGTTTTTCTGTGTACCTTGTGTTTGTGTTTTGTGTTACTTGTGACAATGGGACAGACTGTAACGACTCCTCTAAGTTTGACACTGGATCATTGGACTGAAGTTAGAACTAGGGCTCATAATTTGTCAGTTGAGGTTAAAAAGAGACCGTGACAGACTTTTTGTGCTTTGGAGTGGCCTACTTTTGACGTCAGGTGGCCACCTGAAGGGACTTTCGACTGGACCATTATTTTTGAGGTAAAAGCTATTGTCTTTAAGAAAGGACCAGGGTCTCATCCCGATCAACAGCTATACATTACTGTTTGGCAAGACCTGGTCCAGAACCCACCCCCATGGGTAAAACCTTGGGTGAGAGGAAGGAAGCCAGGCTCCTGAGCCCTGGCTCTCCATGGCACAGAGCCTAAATCAAAACAAAAGCCAACTTCAGAAACAACACCTTCGGCTCCACCTAAGATCTATCCCGAGATGGAGGAGCCACCCGAGTTGTTGAGCCCGCCGTGGCCACCCCCATCCCCCCAGCCACCCCAGGCATCCCCACACCAGCCCCGGCTCCAGCCCAAGCCTGGAACTACAAGTAGCAGAGGGGGGAGGGCCAGCAACTGGCACTCGGAGCCAGAGAGGGTTGAGTCCAGAGGGACCCGATTCCACTGTGGCTCTACCCCTCCAAATGGTTGGGCCCCCCCCCCCCCCGTGGACCCACCAGCTTTTCAACCCTTACAATATTGGCCTTTCTCCTTGGCTGATATATATAATTAAAAAGCTAACCACCCGTCTTTCTCTGAAAACTCTGCTAGTCTTACAGGTTTGGTGGAATCCCTGATGTTTTCTCACCAACCCACCTGGGATGATTGCCAGCAGCTTTTGCAGGTTCTCTTTACTACAGAAGAGAGGGAGAGAATTCTCTTGGAGGCACAGAAGAATGTCCCAGGATACAATGGGACCCCCACTATCCTCCCGAATGAGATCGATGCTGGGTTCCCCCTTGATCGACCAGATTGGGACTTCAACACAGCTGCAGGTAGGGAGAGGCTGACAGTTTTTCCGCTGGACTCTAGTGGCAGGTCTCAGAGGTGTGCTCGGTGCCCCACCAATTTGGCCAAGGTAAGAGAAGTACTTCAGGGTCCTGTTGAGCCACTGTCCATATTCCTTGAGAGGTTGATGGAGGCCTACAGGCAGCACACTCCCTTTGACCCACCTCTGAGGGACAACGAGCTGCTGTGGCTATGGCCTTTATAGGAATTTTGTTAGAGAGACAGAGAAAGTGTACCACAAGAGAGAGACTGAGGAAGAGAAACAGGAAAGAGAGAAGAGAGAGAGAAGAAAGAGAGGATAGGCGGGATCGCAAACAAGAAAGAAACTTGGCTAGGATACTGGCCGCAGTTGTAGATAGAGAAAGGGAAAGAGCAGGGCCTAGACAGAAAGGGAACCTGGGCAACAGAAGACCTAGACTGAGTGAAAGTGGAGAACAGAGACGCCGGTTGGAAAAAGATCAGTGTGCTTACTGTAAAGAAAAAGGACATTGGGCTCGAGATTGCCCAAAGAAGAAGGGCAAGACCCCTAAGGTCCAGGCTCTTGAAAAAGATGATTAGGGGCGACGGGGCTCGGACCCCCTCCCTGAGCCTAGGGTAACCCTGAACGTGGAGGGGACCACTGTAAACTTTCTGGTGGACACAGGAGCAGAATATTCAGTCCTAAAACAACCATTGGGAAAATTTAAAAAAAAAAACAAAAACTAAAAAACTGAAGACACAGATTTAGTTTGCTAAGGAAGTGCCAGAGGTGACATGGGGAACTCCTACTTCTATGATATTGGCCTTAAAATTTAAAAAAGAATACCGGCTCCATGAGCCTCCTGGGCAACAAAGGGCTCTGGATATCAGTGACTGGTTAGCAGAATTCCCAAAGGCCTGGGGTGAAACCGGAGGCCTGGGGATGGCAGAAAGAGTTCCTCCCATCGTATTGGGACTGAAGACCAGTGCCTCCCCTATTGGGGTAAGGTAGTATCCAATGAGTTGTGAAGCCAGAGAGGATCAGACCTCACATTCACAGACTGTTACAACAGGGCATTCTGGTTCCTTGACAGTCACCATGGAACACTTCCCCTCTTACCGGTAAAAAAGCCAGGCACTAATGATTACAGGCCAGTCCAAGATTTAAGACTCTGTTCTAGATTTAAAGGATGCTTTTTTATGCTTGAAGTTACATCTGGACAGTCAACCCATCTTTGCTTTTGAATGGAGAGACCCTGACAATGGACTAGTGGGACAATTGACTTGGACCAGATTGCCACAAGAAATCTTAGTGTCTCCAAGGAACCAAGAGACTGCTGGAGGAACTTGGTGAGTTGGGGTATCGGGCTTCTGCTAAGAAGGCTCAGTGATGTAAAATTGAAGTCACCTATCTGGGATACACCCTGAGAGATGGAAAGCAATGGCTGATGAAAGCCAGGAAAAAGACTGTCACCCAGATTCCTGTCCCGACCATCTCACGCCAGGTAAGAAAATTCCTGGGTACAGCTGGTTTTTGTAGACTATGGATTCCGGGTTTCGCTAGCTGACAGCCCCCTTATTTCCCCTCACTAAGTAGGGAGGAGGGTTCACCTGGACCTCTGAACGTCAAAAGGCCTTTATAGATGTCAAAAAGGCCTTGTTAACGGCACCAGCTTTAGCCCTACCGGACTTAACCAAGCCTTTCACTCTATTTGCGGATGAAAGGGCAGGGGTTGCCAGAGGCATCCTTACTCAGACTATAGGACCTTGAAAGAGGCCGATGGCCTACCTACCTAAGAAACTGGATCCTGTTGCAAGCGGATGGCCCACATGCCTAAAAGCTATTGAGGTTGTGGCCTTACTTGTCAAAGATGCTGCTGATAAACTGACTTTGGGACAGAAAATTACAGTGGTGGCATCCCATGCCCTTGAGAACATTATCCGGCAGCCCCCGACCGGTGGATGCTAAAATGACCCACTACCAGAGCCTTTTATTGACTGAGAGGGTGATATTCGCCCCCCTTCCCCCGGCCGTCCTGAATCCTGCTACTCTACTACCTGAGGCAGATGACCACTGCCCTGACATCCTGGCAGAAGAAACAGCTTTGTGGTTGAAGGGTTGGCTGGAGAATCACCTTGTGGTATGGTTAAAACAGAAGACGGTAAACGAGTCCTGCCTCAAGAAGAAGGACGCGAGTATGTCACCAATTTACACCGTCTGACTCACCTAGGAGAAAAGAAACTACAAGACGTGGTAAGGTCCTCTGACTATTATGTAATTGGACTTTCTGACTTAACAGCAGAAATAATCAGAAACTGCAAAGCCTGTGCTCTGACTAATGCCAGACCTTCCATGCATAACATGGGAAAAAGACTCAGGGGAGATCGAACGGGGGCCTATTGGGAAGTGGATTTTACAGAAATTAAACTGGCTAAATATGAAAACAAATATTTTTTTAGTTTTTATAGATACATTTTCAGGGTGGGTAGAGAGGCCTTCCCTACAAGGACTGAGACCACTAATGCAGTGGCTAAGAAGATTCTTAAAGAAATTTTTCCAAGGTTTAAAATACCCAAGGTAATTGGGTCTGATAATGGACCCGCTTTCATTGCCCAGGTAAGTCAGGGACTGGCCACTCAACTGGGGATTAAATGAAAATTACATTGTGCCTACTGTCCCCAAAGTTCAGGACAGGTAGAAAGGATAAATAGAACTCTAAAAGAGACCTTGACTGAATTAGCCTTATAGACTGGCGGGGGTGGGGGGGACTGGACAGCCCTCCTTCCTTTTGCCTTGTTCCGGGTCAGGAACACCCCGGGTACGGTTTAAGCTGACACCTTATGAGATTCTCTGTAGGGGGCCTCCTCTCTTACTAAGGCGGGCGGAATGTTCGATCCTGATGTTGTCCTTTCTAACCCCTTGTTCACCTGCATGAAAGCCCTTGAAGTAGTTTGGCGTGAGGCCTGGGAGCAGCTCAGGGGTGCTTATGAAGCTGGAGACCAGAGTGTGCCTCATCAGTTCCTGGTTGGAGAAACCGTACTCGTCTGGCGCCATCGAGCTGGGAACCTTGAGCCTCACTGGAAGGGACCATACCTGGTGCTCTCGACTACCCCCACCGAAATGAAGGTAGAGGACATCTCTGCTTGGATCCATGCCTCACACGTATAAAAAGCTCCTGAACCTCCTAAGGATGAGTGGGGATTAAAAAAGACCGTGGACCCTCTTAAGCTACGCCTGCATCACAGGTGCTCTCCAGATGGGGAATGACAACCCCCATGCCCCTCAAAAACGTACTTGGCAGGTAACTTTCCAAACTGGGGAAGTCGTCTGGTCAATCTCTAAGGTAGCCCCCTCCCTTTCCTGACTTCTGCCAGCTAGCTGCAGGCCTGGAACAGTGGGATATTTCTGAGGCAGACCCCCAGAACCTCCCTGAGAAGGACCCTCGACGAAGACACCCTAAAGGGCTAGGAATAAAGTTTGGTGTGGGAGGCCAGAGGGACGCTGTGGGCTGGCTCAACAAGATTTTTACATCTGTCCAAGGAAAGGTAGGGACAGGAGTGCAGCTAGGCAGTGTGGAGGATGTTGGCTCTGTTTAACTTCTGGACCCCCTTACTATGAGGGCATCGCCGCGTTGGGTACTTTTAATAACACCACCAACCATGACGCCTGCTCATGACATAAGAAGAACAAACTGACCCTAACTGAAGTATCAGGGAAAAGGACTTGTTTAGGAAACCCACCTGCTGCCTAAAAGCACTTATGCAATGAGACCCTGAGGTAACCAAAGACTTCTGATACCAGATACTTATATCCTGGCATAGATAGATGGTGGGCCTGCAACACAGGATTAACTCCCTGTGTTGCTACTAATATCTTTATTGATACCAACGATTATTGTATGTTTATACAGCTTATGCCTAGAGTACTCTATCTCCCCACAGATGCCTTTGTGGATGAGTTTGATTTCTGCCCTAAGCGATTTAAGAGAGAGCCTATTTCCCTGACTTTAGCTGTAATTTTAGGATCAGGTGTGGCACTGGAACAGCTGCCCTAGTGCTGGCCCCTCAGTACTTTCATCAATTAAGAGTAAGTGCCGTACAGATTTTAATGCTTAAGCGACAATATCAAGGTTTGCGGGAGTATGATAATGATAATTTTGATGATACAGATGTATTGGTTCTAAGATTAGAACAACGGACTAAAAGGAGTGGGGAATGAAGGGAATGAAAATTATTAAAAGACCCCTTAAGTTGGCAGTAGAGCCAGGCCAGCCGCCAGGTGGTTCCCGGAACTTAGCTGGCCACATAGCAGATGATTATCATGGGCCCCCAGGGTTTCAGGAACCGGCTGACCAGAAAGCTGATGGTGAAGTAAGATTAAATTCATTCCTGAGAAAAACAGGTGTAGGATGTTTCCTGCTGACTAATGGGCTGGTACTTTCCACTTGTATTTCCCCTCCCCCCTTTGGGTTGTAGTTGAAATACTCTACTCTCCCCCAAATTGTGGTCGCTGCTCTTCTACCCCTGCATGGGATACGAGTTGCGCCCTCAGTGCATTGACCACCACCCCCCGAAATTATCCTCTTGCAATTGCATCAAGATGGCCTCTTACGAGTTTTGGGGCGGCTGTGATATCCTGAGCGTCGGGTGAGGAACTTCCCTCACCCGGGTCTTTCAGTCTCATAGTGCGACGAATTGAATGTTTCCTATTTTAGGAATCCCAAGTTCATATGTGGAAACCCTGGCCTCCAATGTGAGACCCCCCGCCCCCCAGGAGGGGCCTTTGGAAGGCAATTAAGTTATGAGGGTGAGCTTATCAGAACTCTACCACATGGACCCTGAGCTCAGAATTGCAGTCTTCAGAACAAAGAAGAGTAAGTTTATTGTTACAAGGCACCCAGTCCATGGCACTCTGCTACAGCACCCCAAACTTAGACTAGAGATTTGGATGGCATGTCTTACTGCTTCTTGGCATCCACATGTATGGAGGGGTGAGGATTCCCCTGGGGTACTCCAGGTGTTGGTCCCTAGTTACTGCCTGGGGATCCATGGTGTCCTGTCCATATCATTCTCACGGAATTTGCCTTAGAGAGCTAAAACAATCTTCTCATGGGTTTTTCTCCCACACGGCCATGTGAACTTTTTGGAGGAAGGCAATACAGCTTTCTTACCCTGGTACCATGATCCTAATACTGTGCCTACCACATAGTAGGTATTCAATACACACAATGAACTGGTATAGTATGTGAGGTAGTGTAGCATGTGATGCATTCTTTGTGGGATCAAGCAGACAGACGTGACTTATACATAAAGACCGATGATCCTTGGCATAACTATGTCCTCTGTGAGAGGTGGAGGATCGGTAGGGAGGGCCTTCCCTCTTTTCCTAACAAGAGAGGCCTTCTGACACATCCTGCCTTATGTTGAGAGAGTCCTGGATACTTCTGCACTGCTCGTGGGCCATGGTACATTACGTTCCCAAGCAGGTCTCCCTGTCACCTGCCCACATTTGGACCAAGATCTCCATTCTAAATGGTTCTCCATTCTAGTGTTCTGTTTGTGACCACTCTCTCTGAAGGGTAAGAGCCTGCTTTTGAATGTCTGCCCAACTTTTTTGACAGTCACTCAGCAAGGTTTGTGACTCTGACGTGCATCCACCAGGGGCTAGGAAAGTCACCTACTTAAACTGCTGCTGTGTGGATCTGAAAAGACCCCACAAAGACCATGTGTTAAAGTTTGGTCACCCCCCATGTTTATCTGACATGTGATGGAGCCTTTAAGAGCTGGGATTTAGTGGGAGGAAGTTAGGACATTGGGGTGCCTTTGAAGTGGCTGTTGGGACCTTGGCTCCTTCCTATTGTCTCTGTTACTCCCCACCTGCCAGGAAGTGAGAGGCCTTGCTGATCACTCACTTCCCACCACCATGACAAGCTGTTTTGTCACAGGCCCCAAAGCAATGGACCCAACCGATCTCAGACTGAAACCATGAGCCAAATAAAACTTTCCTCTTTTGTAGTTAATTATCTCAGTTATTTTGTTACACTTATGGAAAACTGACTGCCTCTCCACCTCACTCTGACCTCAAAGTGTCAGCTCAGAGTGGACAAACTACCAATGGATACACATTAAGCTCCCAAACAGAGCGGCAGGGCTGGGCCAGGACCCAGGACCAAGACAGGCATATAAAGTGGCAGTTCTGAGCCAAATAAAACCAGCTTGGGAAAGATGCAAGCAACAAATCACTTCTAATTATTTCTTAATTTAAAAAAATGTGTTTGTGAGTATGGGTGTTTCCCTGCATGTTTGTCAGTGCCTAGTGCCTGCAGAGGTCAGAAGAGGGCATTGGATCCTCTGGGACAGGAGTCTTAGATGGCTGTGAGCCACAATGTGAGTGATGATCATTGAACTTGGGTTCTCTGAAAGGACAACCAGTGCTCTTAAACACAGGGCCATCTCTTCAGGCCCCATTTCCAACTCTTCAAACCAGCACTCCAATTTACCTTCCTGGGGCAGAGTGAAAGCCAATCACAACCTTCTTATCCCTAAAATGAAATCAATGATCAGCTGGTTAAAACTTCTAAGGGGAAACGTGAGCACTCTGAGACAGAGTCCCTCAGCCTAATAAAGAAAACACAGGATGCTCATTTGCTTATGAATTTCAGACAAGTAAAGAAGCCTTGAGTTTGGGGATAAATAAGAAAACATTTTAGTGTATCTCATTGAGCATTTGGAATATACTTACACTAAAAAACTACTGCTTGTTTTTCTGAAATTCTAATTTAACTAGTAAATTGGCAGCCTTGTTCCAAGAGGTAAGGCAGTTGTTGGATCTTCAGTGTGCTCTGTTCACAATTGGTGGCTTCACATAGGAGGACAGAGAGGTGGTGAACTGTCAACAGAATTGACCCAGAGAGTCGGGTGAGAATATGGAGGGAAAGCCACCCAGCTCACAGAGTGAATAAGGGAAATCTACAGATCAGAGTGACCCAGTTGAATAAAAACAAAACAAAAAATAGTCACACTTGGGTAAATCACCGTCCAGGAAGCTTTGGTCATGTCTTTCAAACAAGACTCTTGGGCGACAGTGTAAAAGAGCTAGAGGAACACAGTGGCCCAGCCCCAGCATGGGCCGAGTCTGTCAGTCTCACAGATGCCTGATCTTGTCTTGGGTGGATCTGCAGGCTTCTTTGACTTTCAGGCAGAGTATAACCCTGGAGACTTATGGCAGGGTATGAAAGTGTTAATCCTGAGATTCGTTGCGGAAAATCCAAATCTCGCATTTTGGGCCAAATTTAAAGCAAGCTTATTAAATATTAAATACTGACCAAGAGATGGACTTTAGTCAGGACCATTTCCCAGAATATTCGAGCTAAATGACCCTGAGTCACGTGTTGCAGGGATTTATAAGGACAAACCCATAGGCCATCGTACTTTCCCACAAAGCTTTGCTATAGTCCAAGAACTACAACTCCCAGCATTCCAGGAAGTGACCTGGTCCTTGAGCAGGTGGGTCTTACAGGTTAATTTTGGGCACGAGGATGCCCAGTAATGAAAGCACTGAGGGAGAAAGTCAGTTGAATGAAGATGAAGGTGGCCATCTACAAGCCAAGGAGAGACAAGAAACTGGCCTGCAGATACTCTGATTTTGAACTTCCAGTCTCATAAGCATGAAAACATGATTATGTGCTATTGTGGCCAGGCAGGCTGAGTTACATTGCCACGGCAACCCTTATAAACTAATAGTGCTGCCCTGTGTCTTGGCTCAGAACCACTTGCTCCAGGGCAGGTAGCCCAGGAATCGTGTGCTCCCTTGCTCCCTAAAGTCACCTTTTTGTACATCTTGCCTCTTCGATGATGGTAGTCAGTGCAAGAGGCCAACAGAGACCCTAGAACCCCAGGAATCAACCTAAGAGCATCCTGGGTGGCTAGCTGTGTGTACAGGGAAGCAATTATAGTTGGAGAAGCTGCAGACCTATTACAGAGAATCTGTGTGGCCCTGGTGGGCAGTGCCTGCCCTAACATGTTGGGACTGATGAGCTCAGTGGGCCAGGAGGAAGGTCCCTGCTTCACTTGGGCTTCTGTTAAGAAAAGCTGGAAAGGGGCTCTGTCCTTGATTCAGGGAGACAAACTAAAGTCCACATATTCTCGCAACTCTGGAGGTGCAGGAGGCCCTGGGAAAGCAGCTCCCTCAACCAGGAAGGGAAGTGTGGGAATGTGTGTAGTTCTATTTAAATACATTAAAACCTGTTCAGTTTGACCCCAGAGACTCGAGATCCATTTTCAGTCCTTGTCTACCACCCCTGTTGTAAAGGATTTACTAACAGACTTGATTAGGAGATTCTAAATCATACAAGTGGAATTTAGGTAAAGGGGCTACCTCCAAAATACCCCAAGGGTAAGAAGTCTGCCAACTAGGCTGTTGGAGATAAGGGGAATTTATGACACTAGGATGTAAATGCTTGGTCACCAGGATTGGCCTGTCATTAGGGCCATCCCCATATCAAAGAGGATGCCTCAGGGGACAGCACAGGGTCACAACCAATGTTAAGGCCTGGCCTACCGTAAAATCCCCAGTTCTCTTCTTGGGAAAAGCATAATTCTGTCAGGTGAGCAAGATGACCCAGGTAACAACTGTTCAAAAGGAACAACACCGGTATATTTAAGAGATAATTCTAGCAGTATCTTTGCTGTGTAAGCCTCCCATCTGCCCAAGTGACTGGGTCTTCAGTCTCCTGCCTCTGTTTAAATTATTCAAAGAGTAACCTGGGGCTGGGACCTAAAAGAGATTTAAGGATTTCAATGTATGTGAAGTGCAGAAGCCTAAGATGGATATAAGTTAGAAAAATCCATTTGAGGCTGGCTCTTCTTTGGGTGTTAGCAGTAGCCGGCCTTGTGCCTTTTCAGCAAATAACTGTTTATTATTCTCTAAGTGTGTGGAGTGAGTTCTCTATGAGAGAGCATGTTATTTCTATAGCAACACAAGAAACGAGCTTCTCATGAAGAGCCAGGACATGGGGATGAGGCAGAGACCATGTGTTCTAGCCCATAGGGACCAGGGTCCCTCAATGACACTAGAACTCCTGAGATAGGAGATGAAGCGCCTGAGGGTCACATAGTTTGTCCTCTGAGGTCCTGCATCAGTAAAACTCTAACCATTTATTCTCTTGGAAATTCACTAATTTTTGGTGAAGCAATAGCTCCCCCATTTTTTTGAGAAGTTGAGGACCCTAGAAAAACAAATCAAAATCACAAGACAGAGCCACTCAGTGAACATCCAATCTAGGGGCAAGAGAAACACAGAACAAAATGAAAATACACACCACAGTGGTTTCCACCAACTCCCTGGAACAGGGCGTTGCTTCCCAGCTCTAACCTTAGGCCCCAAAGCCTCAAAATTCAACTCAAAGCTGCATCACTCCAACTGTTGCCTGAAGGCTAATGGATGGCATCGCCCTGATTGATGGCACTGTGTCTTGCTCACTGTCTTAGCCATCATGTATCTGGTGCAATGCAGTTGGTGGTTTATATTGGTTATCTTTAACTCACACACCCCCAAAGGTGTAGGCAGATGTCATTATCATTGGCTACCAGAGAAAGAGGCTGAGAAGCAGGAAGGGACTTCACAGTGGGCGGCTACTGGATATGGGATGGAAACCTGCCTGGATCTGAGTGTTTCTGAAGACACCCTGTCAGGGTCCTGCCCTTTATGAGCAGGGATCTTGAAAGTGCGGCTCTGTGTGGTTCATCTAACACAGGGGCCCTCAGAGTCGAAATCTCACTGAAGAAAGTGACAAACGGCTTAGAGAGAGGTTTATGCATGTGGTTTCCAAGAATCCTGACCAACTCAAACTCTTCTGCGGAACTGAATACACAGAGTGGAAGCTCAAAAAGAACAGCGACTTATTTGCCTCAGAAGTCCAGAAGTATGAGGCCAGCACCTGATTTATACATCCGAGGACCCTGGTGCCACATCAGAATGAGGTGGCCGGCAGTACACAGCTAGACCAAGCTTCTGTGCTTGAGTATCTCATATTAATCAGCCAGTAACACACCACGGGGAACCCATTGTATGACTTCATTTAATCCCAGTTACCACCCAAAGTCTCTTCCTACAAATCCCATCAGCACATGAAACAGGGGTTTAAGTTATAATACAGGGCTGGAGGGGGACAAGGACTGAAACCACCGAAAATCTAGGTGTGTGTTTAGACAGCCAAGCCTTCCAGGGTCTTATTCACAAGGACAATGTGCCCAAGCCTGTTTCCACTGTGCCCTCTGTAGTCCTGCTTCTGGCTAACTGTTCTTGATGACTGAGGTGTATCAATCCAACATGTTGCTCTTGCTCTTTAACACCCACCCCGAGTGAGGCTTGGAAGAGCACTCGGGTCCTGAACAGCCAGTGTAGTCACTGGGCAGCTGGTAAAGACTTAAACCCATGTAGTCTTCTCTGGTGGGTACCCCACAACAGGAGGGAGGTGTATGAGTGAAGGGATTCTGTGTCTGCTCTTCCCCTGGCCCAAACCTTCTGAGATTCAGGCTCTAAAACCCAGGGTGATTATCTCTCTGCCTCTTCCTGTGAGGCTCTACATGATTGGCAGGGTCTGCTTGAAAACACATCTCTGAACAACAGTGAGATAGCAATAGTTTGCAAATGTGTGTGAACATACACATCAGCACTCCGCCTCGATTCTCCTTCGGCTATCTCTGTAACATCGTGTTTCACAGGGGCAGTTTTCAGCCACAGGGGTCCCCTGTAAGCCCATGCTTCTGTGTGGACCTCCTTAATTCTACCCTTGGACCTGAGGCCTTCCCAATTGTTCCCTTCAGGCATCCCTTCAGCTTCATTTCTTCCGCTTCAGCCTCCTCTGAAATCATTCTACTCACTGAGTCTATTGCCCAGACAGGAAAAGTAGGTCAAGGATTAAAACAGAAGAAAGGGTTTCCATCAGTATTGTATTACTCAAAGCTATTTTGAACTTGAGATCATGAAACAGGAGAATGTTTTGTGGGGACGGCTGCTTTCGCTGATGACTTAGGAACAAACATTAGCCAATGCCTCAACTTTCCATCCATGGAACATGTGATCTCACAACTCCGTTGTGAAGTGACAGTCCTGCCCTGTGCAAGAACAGCCTTGAAGTGTAAATTCCAAATGAGCTAGGCTACCTTGAGCATCCACAGATGAATAAAAACAAGAGGGTCCTGAGAACTCTGAGGGCACAGAATGAGAGAAATTGGTTTGACCAGCCCGATGTCTGAGGACTATGTGCCACCCAGGGTGAAAGTGAAGCTACTGAGCAGATGTGTCCAGAGGTGTACCATACAACCATACCCTCCTGGGCATATACCCAAAGGCCTCGATACCCTACCACAGAGGTACCTGCTCACCAGTGTTTGTTGCTGCTCTATTTACAATAGCTAAGAAATAGAAACAGCCTGAAAGTATATCAGCTGATGAAAGGATAAAGAAAGTCTGGTGCATAAGTGTCATGTAATTTTATCCAGCTGTTAAAAAATGAAATTATGAAATCTGAAGGTAGAAGAATGGAACTGGAAAAGTCATTCTGAATGAAGCAATCTGGGTCAAGACAGAAATGCTGTGCGTTCTCTCTCATATGTGGATGCTTCACGTTCTCTGTCTATGTGGATGCTATCTTTGAATCTTTAGATCTGTGTGTTTAACCTGGAGCAACTATAGGAGCCTGGAAACTAGAAAGGGGCCATGGAGGGATTTTGATAAAAGGGGATAGTAGAGTATAGGAATGGGGAAAGGGAAATAATAGGATAGGAAGTTTTAAGTGGGGAGGAAGATAGGTGGAGGACACAGCAGAGGAGTAAGTATAGGAAGGACTAACTAAAACTAAAGATTTTTGAAATATACATATGGAAACCATAAAGTGTAAGTGGAGTTACCCAGTATGGAAAAATAATGTGTTGCCCATATGCCATAGGCGATCAAACAGAGAGCTAATACTAGGTGCAGGTTATCTCAACTTATCTTTGAGTTGTTAACTAAGAGGATCCCATAGATTCCCCCAAACAACACAAGCTGTTGCCATTTGTCTTGGTTACACATAAGAACTTAATGGTAAGGCCCTATTGTTGAAGATATCACACACTTGAGTCATATGATTTTTTTAAAATCAAACTTGTATTGACCTGGAAGCTTCTTCCATATTGGCTAGGTTTCATAGTACCAGAAGGTACTCTGCTGCTGGAGAAAAAAAAGTAATCAACAGTTGTACCTAGCAGTCAACCCTGTGAATTACAATAGTGATTTCGGCCTGAGAAGATATACCTATTAGTGCCATAGTGGCATTGCCATTACAAGAGTAACCACCCACTTTCTACTTGAATTTACTTCCCACTCCTCAAGACAGAACTCATGCTTACTACTATAAAATGGGTTAATAACTCTTGGCTGGGTAGGTCATAGACCCTAACAGAGAGTCTGTAGACATCATTTTGCTAATGTATGTACTATCAAACTGCCCTCTAAATACTTATCTTTATATCTGTGCAGTAATGCAGTCCTCAACCTTCCTCAAGGAAGCTGATTATTGTAATAAATGACCATCAATACAGACTCAAACTTGTCAGTATGAAGAGAATAAGAGACTGTGGAGTGCTCCGCCCTAAATGGGACATCTGTGTCACACCTTGTCCTCCCAAAGCTCAGGTATAATCACAGAAGAGGGAACAGAAAGATTGTGAATGCCAGATGTTGAAGGGGGACTTCCTCAAAATACAGTTTTCCAGACATGACAGACATACAAATTCACATCAGCTGTGGCTAATGCTCCAGACCAAAACAGCAAAAATTCCAGAATGAAAAGGGGAAGGAACCACCAAGTTCCACCCACAGCTATTGGCAGTTGATGGTAACTGGGAAAGAAGAATCCGTTTTCTTCAGGGATGCAGCTTCTGATGGACTGCCCATGTTCTGAGGGATGACCAAATGCCCACACACATATGAGCAGCACTAACCAGACTCAGTGGGTTGAAAAGAGTACAGGCATTTGTGAGCAGACCAACATGGTTCTTAACCGCCGAGCCACTTCTCTAGTTTGTATTTTCTCTGTGTATATATTGACTTTTTACACTGTTGGTGGCCTCCATTGCTGTACAGACATTTTAAGCATTTGATACAGTCTCACTCATCAGTTTTTTTTTTTTTTTACATGTGTACTTTGGTAGCACTCAAGACAAACAAGATTAATTACTCTGAACCTTTTCCTCACATTTTCCTTAAGGAGTTTTATAGATTTAAGTCTTCTAGTTAGGCCACTAACCCATTTTCAGTTAATTTTCTAGGTGGTATAATATAAGGGCCAAAAGTCATACTTTTGCCTGTGTATGTACAGATTTTCCACTGTCACAGGCTGAAGAAATTGTCCTTTTATTGTGTGGTCTAGGCATTATTGTTGCAGACAATTAAATCATGCAGGCAACAGTTTACTTCTGGATTTTTATTATCTTTTTTAAAAATAGTGTCTTTATAGTTTAAATTTCATACATGTTTATAATGTGTCTTGATCATATCCACTTCCCACTTTCCCCTGCAAAACCCTCCAGAATTCCTCCATTATATCTTTGCCTCGATATCAAAATCTCCACTTGTTTATTTTAATTTATTTTTAACCCTCTGGGCCCAATTAGTATTGTTTGTAGGATGAGTTGGGAGAAATTGGGTGAATATGAACAAAATTCATGGTAGGAAATTCTTAAAAACAAAGATATTTTAAGAAGAGAGTTCATGAATTTGGGAAGGAGAAATGGTGAGGCGGTATGGGAGGAAATGGGGCAGAATTTGATCCAAACATGCTGTGTACTTGTACCACATTCTCCAACAACAAAAATAGAAAGAACCAAGCTTCAGAGAAGGGGTAGCATGTGGGAAATACAAAAGATTAAATCCTTAATCGTTCATCATTTTGAACAGTTAAAGTACATGTAAGTTTGTGCACTATTGAAACAAAAGTGTTCCTTAGAGCTGGGGATGGAGGCTCATGACTGTGATCCCAGAACTCAGGAGGCAGAGGCAGGAATACTACTTTGAGTTCCAGACCAGCCTGGTCTACATAGTGAGCTCTGGACCAGCCTGAGCTATAGAAAGAGATGTTGTCTTCTCTGAATGGAGGAGAGGAAGTACCCTTGAGCTGGTGGAACCCACCTTCAAAGTCATCTGGAAAATGAAGAAAAAGATTCAGATAATTATGTGAAATGTTTATAATAGCCCACCATCCTCTCCTAAATAACGTAAGCACCCATTCCATCTCCCTCTACAAGAGACTTTGAGAACGGGCTTTGCTTCAATGGCTGTAAAGTCTTCCAGTTATATGAAATAGAATACTGCTCCGCCTGAGTTGACCAAGCCAAAATGAATGTGCTCTCAATAAAACCCATCAAATAAACTTGTAAGAGTACATTATTTTTCCTTCTTAACATTTGTTTAGTGGGCTTTAAGGAGATGCTTTGGATAGCCAATGCTTCTTAAAATTGCTGCCCAGGGGAAAATAAATTGGTAATTTCTTTCCCTCTGAACAAGTGTCCCTATAATAGGCAGTGACCTTTAAAATCGTTTCAGAGAAGAATCCTTTCTAAAAGCAGCTGTCACATTCTTTAAGCATTTGCATCTAACTGACTGGCTAGATGAGAAACTTGACAGTTCAGTGGGGAAGACGAGCTGTGATTATGGAGTGGCAGATCCAGCAGAAGAGGCTGGATACAGTGATGGAGATGCCTGAGGACTAAAGGCTCAGAACATGGCTGTGGCTGACCTCGGGGGATAGAAGGGCACATGAGTAGGTTGCCAAGGTGCTTCCCTCCTTGGTTTGCATGCTAGAGACTCCTGAATGTAGCCTGAAATAGACAGAACATCTAAATCCTCGAACTGCCCCGGTCGCACCTCTACACTCACTGCTCCTAAAGCACTATGCTCATCTCTCCATGGGCTAACCCAATGGAAACTTTTCAGTGTTCCTTGCATGTGACTCTTCAACAACCTTTGGCATGGCAGGCCACTATCTCCTTGGAGCATTTTTTTTCTTGCTTCTGTGGTCCTGACACACAGCATTTCTGCATTCTGCCCCTCCTCTTCACCAGCAACCCACCACCAAGCAATATTAATAAACTACATCCTTGGAGGTTTAGGTTGACTTTCTTATTCACCTCCTGGTGTATATAAGAACTTATTGTTCTCTGGACCACCTGTATCATGTAGAAGTTCCAAGGCATTGGGGAGAGTAGGGAATGGGGCACCTTCATGCCAAGAAAAATCTAATATCCAGAACCAATGAAAGACACTCCACTCTGTCCTTCACACTGAACCAGTAGTGACCAATGGCATCCCCAGTAGTTTGAAAGCAAGGCCACAGACCAAAAGCTCTGAAAGTTGGACCATCATCCTCACCAGAGCCTAGGAAAGCAAGGAAAGTCACACACTAAACCTGAACAAAGTATTCTAGTCTTCTTCCTGTTGCTGTGATAAAAACACTGACCAAATGAACTTGGGCGGGGGGAGGAAGGGTTTATTTTGGCTTATAGGTTCACAGTCCATCCTTAAGAAAAGCCAGGGCAGGAGCTCAAGGCAAGGACTAGGAGACAGAAAACTAAAGAGAGACCACAGGGCAACGCTGCTTGTATTGGCTTGCTTGCAGATTCAGCTATCTTCTTATATACACCAAGCCCATCTGCCTAGGGACAGTACCGTCCACAGTGGGCTGGGCTCTCATATGAAGTAGTGTGCTGGATATTTTTATGTCAACTTGACACAAGCTTGAGAGGGAACTCAATTAAGAAAATTCCTCACATGGCATGTATTCACTTGTAACTGGATTTTAGTTATATACTACAAGATAGCTATCCTATAATCAACAGACTCAAAGGAACAGAAACATGATCTTTGTTGCCTTTTAGTGGGACACTTCACTCTAGTCTGCCATGTAGGCCCCCAGTGCAAGAGGAAGTTCTTAGCCCTCATGTGTCTGAGGAACTTAGGGGGTTGATATGTGGAGGCACCCCACACTGGAGGAGTAGGATAGGTGGGAGAGGGGATGGAGGGAGGGAGGGTGAGACCGGGAGGGGTGGAAGGAGGGGGTTGTGAATGAGATGTAACTTGAATTAATAAATAAACATTTAAAAAAAAAAAGAAAGAAAATTCCTCCATAAGATCAGGCTGTAGGAAGCCTGTAGGGCATTTTCTTAATTAGTGACTGATGGAAGAGGGTCCAGTCCATGGTGGGTGGTGTCATCCCTGGGCTGGTGGTCCTGGGTTCTATAAGAAAGCAGGCTGAGCAAGCCATAATGAGCAAACCAGTGAGCAGCACCCCTCCATGGCTTCTGCATCAGCTCCTGCCTCCAGGTTTCTTCCCTGTTTGATTTCCTGTCCTGACTTCCTTTGATGAGGAACAGTGATGTGGAAGTGTAAGCCACAATAAACCCTTTCCTTCCCAGCATGCTCTTGGTCAAGGTTTTTCATCATAACAATAGTAACTCAAACTAAAACAATTAGCAATCAACAAAATTTCCCCACAAACATGCCAGCATGTTAACCTGATGGAGACACTTCCTGAATGGAGATTTCCAGGTGTGTCAGGTGGACAGCTGAAGCTAACTATGGCATAGAATGTCTGGCTGCTAATAGGAAAGTTGTGGGACAGAACCACAGTTCCCAACATAACAGATACAATGTAAAGTGTCCACATACAACTTTTAAAGGCCCATCAAAAGTAATAATTCTCAACTCAAATGGGCAAAGATAAGCAATTGTTACCAGCATCATGGTCAATCAATATCAGGATTATTAAGGACTTTAAAGTAGTCACCCTTAAAATGCTTCAATTATCAATTATGTATTCTTTAGAAATGACTAAATAAAAGCTGAAGAAAGAAAAAAATATATATATGTAGGCAGGCCTTGCAACACAGGCCTGTAACCTCAGTCACTGGGAGGATAAGACAGTATGGTCTCAAACTCCGGTCTTTCCTGGGAAATTGACAAGAATTTCTTTCAGAATAAAATAAAGTTTTAAAAGGTTTGGGGATTCGGTTCATGAGTAGAGTGCTTGCTTAATATGCAGGAAGCCTTGGGTTCAATTCCTAAGTCCTCCTCCCTACTCTCAATTACAAAAAAAAAAAAAGGACCAAGTCAAACAATGAAAGTACATATCTGAAAAATATAATAGCAGAATATTCAAGAAAACTCAATATATGGACTCAAAAGTGGAGTAATAATGACATCTTACAGTACTGGAAGTAACATTTCTAAAAAAAAGTCTGTATAGCTCCTAAACAAGAAGATACTCTAGCATTTTGGTACAAACTCAGAAAGACTAGATAAGTCAACATGGAATTCTAAAATTGCTCATAACTTAGGAGTTGCAGCTGGGAAGGAGAAAGGAGTTGGGCTGAAGGAGTATGTGAAGATACAGTGACTGAAAACGTTTAAATTTGGCTAAAGGTACACACCCTCAAATCCAAGAAATTGTAAAAGTGCCAATTAGTATAAACCCAAATCACTCCACACCAAATGCATTAATTATAATTTTAACTCCTGAAAATAAAGTCCATTAGAAAATATCTTGCGGGGGGCCAAGATGGCAGCGCCCTACACTGATGCATTTTGAATGCAGGGGAAAAAAGAGCCATAAAAAACACAGAGTTATTGGGCACTGTGCAAAAACCGGAGGGGCTAGACCCCCCCGGGATCACTCACAGCTCCCAAGGGACTGTTAAAAGTCCCAGGGTAAGGCTCTCTCCCCATCTCTCGCAGACACGGAAGCCAATTTGGAGAGGCGCCTGGTAAGATCGACCCCAACTCACAGCAGGCAGAATCAGAGGCCACTTGGCGATAGTTCACTAGCCTATTGGACTCCCCACACCTCAGGTAGAACTTATACCCACTTAAAAAACTTTGCGAGATAGTGGAAGTCTTAGCAAGGAACAAACAGGGGGCTTAGTGGGTGGTCTGCAGCCGCTCGTGAAGCGGAGGGCGGGAAGTTCCGAGAGAGCACGGGAAGACGGGAACACAAAGGCGGGCGGGAGGGGCCGAATCCCGCGCACTCACAGCAGCGCAGCTGGGGAGGGAGCCCGGCTGGCAGGGCCAAATCCCTGCGAACCCACGGCAGGACAACTGGGGAGAGAGCCAGGCGTGGGTGGGGCCAGGGATCCGAGCACCCACGGCTGAGCTGCTGGGCGAGAGGATCACTCAGGCGGCCAGAGGATCCGGGGCTTGGTGCACCCACGGCCTAGCAGCCAGGGAGGGGGACCCGCTGCAGCGCAGACAGGGAGGGAATCAGGCACAGAGGCCAGGCCTGTGGCGAGAAGCCTAGTGAGAAACCAGAAATCGGGACCATAGCTGTATTCTGGAAAATCCAGACATATTAGGTGTGGAGCCAGACCCTATCAGCCTCCGTGACGACAAACAAAGCCCACTGAATCTGTGCCTGGGCAAACAGGTCCATACCATCAGAACCATTACAGGCTGATAACTCAGAGTGCAACATAGAGAAGTCTGAATTGGGAGCAGTGATACAATCCCGGTCCATTACTCACAACCTGGGAATAGGCTGCACCAGCTCACAGTGCCTGAGGCGATTAAAACCACAGTGACCCTGAAATCCCCCTGTAAGCAACGACAGATAGCCAAGTAACTCGTCCCCTGCACCAAATCATCCACTGTGGATCCAAGCACAGAAAACGACAAGAACAGACAGCTAAATGCATCCAATGGCCAAAGATCAAAAAAAAGAAATCAAGGAAATATGACTCCAACAAAGCAGAATTATCCTAGCTCATCCAATTCGGATGACCTCACACCAACAGAAACACATGAAAACGTTGACAATTCTGCATTATGGAAAGTGATAGAGTCCCTGCAAGAAGAACTTAAATCTATGAAGGAATTCAAAGAAGCCACAATTCTACAAGTCAAAACAAGGAACAACACCATTAAAGAGCTCCAAGCCAAGGTGACAGAGCTTGAACAGGAAAAGGAAAAAGCAATGAAAGATTTTCATACAAAAACAAGCAAGCTGGAGAAGGAAATGTACAAAACGAACAAAACCATACAAGACATGAAAATAGAAATAGAAACAATAAAAAAAACACAGTCAGAGTTAAAAGAGGAAGTGGAGAACCAAGGGAAGAGAAAAGGAACTACGGATGTGAGTATCAACAATAGGATGCAAGAGATGGAAGACAGGATCTCAGGCATGGAAGATTCAGTGGAAGAAATCAGTACAACATACAAAGAAAATGAGAAGGCTAAAAAATCTCTCACCCACAACATCCAAGAAATCAAGGACTCAATGAAAAGACGGAACCTAAGAATTATAGGTATAGAGGAAAGAGAAGACTCCCGACTCCAAGGTCCAGGAAATATCTTCAACAAAATCATAGAGGAAAACTTCCCAAACCTGAAAAAAGAGATGCCAATAAAAATCCAAGAGGCTTACAGAACACCAAACAGATTAGATCAGAAAAGAAACTCTTCTCGCCACATAATAATTGAAACACCAAATGTACAGAACAAAGAAAGAATATTAAAAGCTGTAAGAGAAAAAGGTCAAGTCACATACAATGGCAGACCCATCAGAATTACACCTGACTTCTCCTCAGAAACGTTAAAAGCTAGAAGGGCCTGGTCAGATATACTACAAGTCCTGAGAGATCATAGGTGCCCAGCCAGACTACTTTACCCAGCAAAACTCTCTATCAACATAGATGGAGAAAACAAGATATTCCATGACAAAATCAAATTTAAACAATATCTACCCACAAACCCAGCCCTACAGAAAATCCTAGAAGGAAAATCTCAACCCAGAGAAGAAAACTCCACCCACGAAAACAAAGGGAATAGAAAACCCATCAGCAACTAAACCAAAAGAGGCACAGGACCACCACCTATACCAAACTAATGGGAAATAACAACCCCAGGTCACTAATATCCATCAACATCAATGGACTCAACTCCCCAATAAAAAGACATAGGTTTACAGAGTGGATCCACAAGCAAGACCCTTCCTTATGCTGTATACAAGAGACACATCTAACTACGAAAGATAGACACTGCCTCAGAGTAAAGGGCTGGGAAAAGGTTTTCCAAGCAAATGGACCCAGGAAGCAAGCTGGAGTAGCCATCCTAATATCAAACAAAACAGACTTCCAACTGAAGTTAATGAAGAAAGACAAAGAAGGGCACTATATACTCATTAAAGGGAATATTCATCAAGAGGAAATCTCAATACTGAACATCTATGCCCCAAATACAAAGGCACCTACTTTCGTAAAAGAAACACTTCTAAAACTTAAAGCGCACATCGATCACAACACATTAGTAGTGGGAGACTTCAACACCCCACTCACAACAATGGACAGATCATCAAGACAGAAGACAAACAGAGAAATATTGAGTCTAACAGAGATCATGAAACAAATGGACCTAACAGATATCTACAGAACGTTTCACCCAAACACAAAGGAATACACCTTTTTCTCAGCACCCCATGGAACCTTCTCCATAATCGACCACATAGTTGGTCACAAGGATAGTCTCAATAGATACAAGAAAATTGAAATAACACCTTGTATCTTATCAGACCACCACGGAATAAAGCTGGTCTTCAACAGCAAAAGAATCAACAGAAAGCCTACACACACATGGAAATTGAACAGCTCCTTACTGGATGACCACTGGGTCAGGGAAGAAATAAAGAAGGAAATCAAAGACTTCTTAAAATCCAATGACAATGAAGACACAACATACCCAATCCTATGGGATACATTGAAAGCTGTGCTACGAGGAAAGTTCATAGCACTAAGTGCTTTCAAAAAGAAAATTGTGACAGCTCATATTAGTGAACTAACAGCTAAGCTGGGTGAATTGGAAAAAAAAAGAAACAAACACTCCCAAGAAGAGTAGAAGGCAGGAAATCATCAAACTTAGGGCTGAAATCAACAACTTAGAATCAAAAAGAACTATACAAAGAATCAATGAAACCAAGAGTTGGTTTTTTGAGAAAATCAACAAAATAGACAGACCCCTAGCCAAATTAACTAAAAGGCAAAGGGAAAGAACCCAAATCAACAAAATCAGAAATGAAAAGGGAGAAATAACAACAGACATTGAGGAGATCCAGAAAATATTCGGGCATTACTTTAAAAATCTATATTCCACTAAATTTGAAAACCTAAGCGAAATGGACAATTTCCTCGATAAATTCCACCTACCAAAACTAAATCAAAATCAGATTAACAGCTTAAACAGCCCAATAACACCCAAGGAAATAGAAACAGTCATTAATAATCTCCCAACCAAAAAAAGCCCAGGGCCAGATGGCTTTAGCACGGAATTATACAGGAGCTTCAAAGAGGAACTAACACCATTACTTTTCAAACTCTTCCACCACATAGAAACAGAAAGAACACTGCCAAACTCATTCTATGAGGCCACTGTCATTCTGATTCCTAAACCACACAAAGACCCAACAAAGAAAGAGAACTTCAGACCAATCTCCCTCATGAACATAGATGCAAAAATACTTAATAAAATACTAGCAAACCGAATTCAAGAACACATCAAAAGTATCATACATCATGATCAAGTAGGCTTCATCCCTGGAATGCAGGGATGGTTCAATATATGAAAGTCTATCAATGTAATTCACCACATAAACAAGATGAAAGAAAAAACCACATGATAATCTCGCTAGATGCAGAAAAAGCATTTGACACAATCCAACACCCCTTCATGCTAAAAGTTCTGGAGAGAATGGGCATACAAGGACCATACCTAGAAATAATAAAGGCAATATACAGCAAGCCAGTAGCCAACATCAAATTAAATGGAGAGAAGCTTGAAGCATTTCCTCTAAACTCAGGGACAAGACAAGGATGTCCACTTTCACCATATCTCTTCAATATAGTACTTGAAGTCCTTGCTAGAGCATTAAGACAACTAAAGGAGATCAAAGGGATAAAAATTGGAAATGAAGAAGTCAAATTATCCCTATTCGCAGATGATATGTTAGTATACATAAGCGACCCCAAAAACTCCACCAAAGAACTCTTACAGCTCATAAACAACTTCAGCAAGGTGGCTGGATACAAAATTAACTCAAAAAAATCAGAAGCCCTTCTTTATACAACAAACAAATATACCGAGAAAGAAATAAGGGAAACAACCCCCTTCACAATAGCCACAAACAACATAAAATACCTGGGGGTAACTCTAACCAAGCATGTAAAGGACCTATATAACAAGAACTTCAAGCCCCTGAAGAAAGAAATGGAAGAGGCCTTTAGAAGATGGAAAGATCTCCCATGCTCAAGGATAGGTAAGATCAACATAATAAAAATGGCTATCCTACCAAAAGCAATATATAGATTTAATGCAATTCCTATCAAAATACCAACACAATTCTTTATAGACCTGGAAAAAGCTATTCTCAACTTCATATGGAACAACAAAAAGCCCAGAATAGCTAAATCAATCCTGTCCAATGAAAAAACATCTGGAGGTATCACCATCCCAGATTTCAAGCTGTACTACAGAGCAACAGTAATAAAAACAGCATGGTACTGGTATAGAAACAGACCAGTGGATCAATGGAATCGAATTGAAGACCCAAACATGGATCCACACACCTATGGCCAACTAATCTTTGACAAAGAAGCCAAAACCGCACAATGGAAGAAAGACAGCATCTTCAACAAATGGTGCTGGTCCCACTGGATGTCCACTTGCAAAAGAATGAAATTAGACCCATACCTATCACCTTGTACAAAACTTAATTCCAAGTGGATCAAAGACCTTAACATAAGGCCGGCCACACTAAAGACACTAGAAGAAAAAGTAGGAGAAACCCTCGAACTCATTGGCACAGGTGACAACTTCCTGAACAGAACACCAACAGCTCAGGACCTGAGATCAACAATCAATAAATGGGACCTCATGAAACTGAAAAGCTTCTGTAAGGCAAAGGACACTATCATTCGAACAAAACGGCAACGAACAGACTGGGAGAAAATCGCACCAACCCCACATCTGATAGAGGGCTATTATCTAAAATCTACAAAGAACTCAAGAAACCAAATAATCCAATCAAAAAATGGGAGATGGAACTAAATAGAGAATTCACAAAGGAGGAATCCCTAAGGGCTGAGAGACACCTGAAGAAATGTTCAACATCCTTAATCATCAGAGAAATGCAACTCAAGACGACCCTGAGATTCCATCTCACACCTGTTAGAATGGCTAAGATAAAGAGCTCAAATGATAGCGCATGCTGGCGAGGGTGTGGAGAAAGGGGAACCCTACTCCATTGCTGGTGGGAGTGCAGGCTTGTGCAACCACTATGGAGGTCTGTCTGGCGATATCTTAGAAATCTAGGAATAACCTTGCCTCAGGACCCAGCCATACCGCTTCTGGGTATACACCCAAAGGACCTCTCACGGAGACATAGGGAAGTCTCCTCATCTATGTTCATAGCAGCCTTATTTGTAATAGCTAGAAACTGGAAACAACCCAGATGTCCCTCAACTGAAGAATGGATTAAAAAATTGTGGTACATCTATACAATGGAATATTACTCAGCTATAAGAAACAATGAAATCATGCAATTTTCAACCAAATGGATGGATCTAGAGGAGCTCATCCTGAGTGAGCTAACCCAGTCTCAGAAGGATGCACATGGCATCTATTCACTTATAGTAGGATTTTAACTATATTGTACAGGATATCTGTACTACAACCAACACA
>CAJQZJ010032438.1:3412933-3427870 GCA_907164525.1 Lophiomys imhausi
GTGTGTGTGTGTGTGTGTGTGTGTGTGTGTGTGTGTGTGTGTGTGTGCTCCTCCTACCCCACCCCCTGGACTTTCTCTTCCATCCATTCTGGGTCCTCCTCCTATGTGTAGCCTCCAAATGATGGCACTCCCTGCTCTTTCTGGTATATCTCTCACCCCTCCTTGATTCTTCCAGTGCTGTGTCTGTGTGCAATATTTACAAGATGGAAGTAATTAACAAGTTCCTCCAACATGAACTTAGACCATCAACCACCTCCTTGACAGCTCAGCCTACACCGAAAGGCCATGCAGACTCTGATCTAGAGCGGAGCCCTTGACCTTGTTCCCTGTCAATCTGTCTTTCTTCTGGTTCCCTCTGTTCTCTCCACCATCTGAATTACCAACAGTTCCTGCAACCTCAGCCTTCACAGTCCACTCGGAATCTGCTGGTCTCTTAGTAGCCCAGCTTCCCACATGGTCACCATGAACCTCACCTAAACCATTGTCATGGCTTACTAAACTGTTCTCCTCTGCCCATCTGCAGGGGCAATTCTTGTCAGAATAAGCAGGTTGGGCTTTTAAAAATAAAAAGCAGTCATTGCATGTTCCTGGTCACTGCTACCTATCTTCCTCAGAACAGATCCTGAAGGCCCTGTGTGGCTCTCATCCTATTTCTAGACCCTGTTTCTTGAAGACTCACAGAGCAAGGATTCTGTTTTGTTCTGATGCACCCCATTGTGTGCACTATCTCTATTCTCTCCTCCCCCCCCCTTCTATGTTAGCCCATTTCTTACTGTTGACACACAGTAGATAAGCTTGGGCTCACAGGTGGGGTCCAAGGGCTCCATCTGGTGATAGCCTTCTTGCTGGTAAAGTCTAACATAATATACATGCATCTCCTCCGGTCTTTCCCCCTTGGATTAAGTTTCTGCCCTCCTAATATAGTCACAATTACACCTTGACAGAATTTTTGCAATGGCCTACTAATACCACAATGGAAATTAAGCTTCAACATGAGATTTGGCGACAACAAACCACAGCACGCGCACACACACACACACACACATATACACACATACAATGTCCATCTCTTTCTATGTAATTATTGCATAGTAGCCCACAGCGTGGCTTAGCTATAGTTTATTTAAGTCCTTTCTTACTGACTAACAAGATGAGTTCACCTGTTCTCCTTAGTGGAACTGACAAACACAGGGGAATTTAAGGAGGGAGCTCTTTTTCTTATAGAGAAGAGGGAGCCCATGAAAGTGTGTCAAGGCCTGTGGGAGCTGCCAAAGGTATGTAAGTGTTTGGTTCGGATGAAGAAGATGAGGCACAGACAGCTAGTAAGCTCCCCACAGAGACAGATAATAAAAGGGAAGTTTGGGTCTTTTCGCAGACTGTCACTGAGCCTATGTGTTTGAACACTTGGTCACCACTTGGTGGTGCTGTTTGGGGAAGTTATGGACCCTTTAAAAGTGGAGGCTGCTAGAGGAAGTACCTTAGTGGGGGTGGGCTTTGAGGGTTTATTATCTCACCCCACTTCCTGTTCTTGCCCTTTTTTTCATGTGTGCAGATAAATGCGATCAGCCAGTTTCTAGCATGGTGAACTCTATCTCTCCCTCTGGAGCAGTAAGCCAAAGTAAACTTCTAAATAAGTCTATCCTTCAGCATCCAAATCAACATGTTCTGGACTCACAACACATTATCTTTTGCATATAATCATGCAGCTCTTCAAACAGCCTGCTTTATCCTTTCATGCTTAAATCACTGTCAAGAAAGTCCTCACACATTCATGAGCTTGGCCTGGAGAAAAAGTACTGATTCCCAATCCTTCTGAAAGTTATAAACCAGTGGATCAGGGAGCCTGCTTAAGCTAGCTCAGGCCAACCTATACTGACCCTCCAACCAACCTCTGGCAAGGCCAAGAAGCAGATACATTTCTTCTAAACTTAGAAGAAAACAGCTGTGAACCCAGAGGTAGCAAGGCAGCATGTTTTGGAGATGTGAGCCAGAGTCAGAAAGGAGACCCACCACTGTTTCCTGATACTCCACGGAAGCCTCTTTGTCTCCTTCTGCCTATGGGCCTAAGGGGTTCTGACTTCCTCCAAGTAGCAGAAGTGCTGTTACTGCAGAGCCATAAAATGGTACTTGTTGTTTTTAAAGATGACATGGGCACGATATAAAGTCATCAAGAGTATCTAAGTCTTTAAGATGCAAATTTTAAAACACTGCTGCAAAGTCTTCCAGGAAGAGCCATGCCTCCCAGCCCCTTGCCACAGGTGATGGAAACAGCAGCTGTGTGGTGCAGGGCTGCTGTCTAAATCCTCTACGGGCTGCACACGTTCCCACTGTAGCAACTGAGCCTCTCAGAGCAGCAGGAAGGACCAGGCTGGGCTCCTTGTAGAGTCAAGCAGCAGGCCCTCCTGGCTCTTGATGAGGCAGCCGTACCTTGGGTCATTGTAGAAGGACACCCTGCCCAGTCACTCCCCTGCCAAGCTACCCAGCGCTGACTATGGGTGAGGTATGAGTGAGCTCTGTTTCTCAAGTTCAAGGTCCGTGTATCTGTGGATGATTTCCTGATAGTGATGTCTTTAGTGCTTAAGCATGAGAGACAGAGAAGGCAGTGAGATTTTTAAAGACTGTATTTATTATCTGTGCAAGATAATGTTGTAGTGTGTATCCGACACAGAAGTAGTAAGACATGGATTCAGATCCAGATAAACAAAGGAAGGACCCAAACTTCACTCTTTGTTTTTTCTTTTTTTATAATTTATTTTTTATTTCTTCAAGTTACATCTTAATCACAATCCCCTCCCTACTCCCCCCTCCAGTCCCACCCTCCCACCCTCTCCCCCCTCACCCCCATACACTTCCTTTTTTAAAAATTTTAAGGTATATCTTTTTCCCCCTAAAAGCTCCCCCTTTCAGTCCAACAAATGATTCTTTCTCTTATAACAACAAATACAATACAAAACAACAGAAATAAATAGGCCACAATTATGAGAGTTATATGGCTTAGCATACATTCCCAATGTCCAATCCATATGTATTTGGCACCTGACTTTAACATTCTACTATCTAACCATCTCCATGAGTTTAAAGTTCTATATCTAACTCAGCTTTCATACTAACTTGCATCACAATTTTAAAAACATCTTCTTGTATCCAGAACACCCTCTCAATTCCTAAACAAAAAATTTAACTATGAGACTCTAGCTATCTATTCTTCAACCACCTCAGAGACCTGAGAGGGATAAATATATCTGATTATACAGGAAGTGCAGGGCCAGCAGCTTCCAAAACTAAGAAATGACATAGCAGTGGCTGCCTGGACAGTTCCCATTTTCTCTCCAGACATTACAGCATCAATCTTCAGCCGTTTGGCCCGTTTCTCTGACAGACATTGATTGTAGAGCAGGAATTCCTTGCCTACCCTGTCTTGGCAGAGCTAGGCTGTCGACTTACCTGCTTCCAAGTTTTGTCCTTTTTGGACAGCATTCTGTCTACACAAACTTCACTCTTACTACCTATGCTCTGGAGGGAGTTTATTGTCCTGTGCCTCAGTTTTCTCAGCTGAAAAATGACAGTAAGAAAATGCTATGGTGGCCCCCCATTCCTATATCGAAACCAACTCCACAAGATGATGCATTAGGAGGTGACTCATAACTGGAACAGAGCTCCATGAATGGATTGGTGCCTTCATAAAGGGACCCCTGAGGCCTCACTGGACCCCTCTACCTTGCATGAGTGTAGTTAGAAGGCCTTCTATGAAGCAGGACACAGGCTTTCTCTAGATATTAGATCTGCTGCTGTCTTGGACTTTCCTGTTTCTAAAGAACAAAAGGAGAATATATTCTTACAGCATTCTAGGCTGACTAATGTAGATAGCACCTCTCAGGGGAGAAAGTGACCACCTCTTTTCCTTTCTCCACAAATAGAAGTATGCCCAGCCAGGGGCTACCTGTCTGGATTACCCTCCCCAGACTCTTCAGCAATGGAGATGCAACTAGCCACAAACACAAGTGCAGATCACTCATGCTAGTCCCAGGATACACATTCTTTAGTTTTGTTTGAGATTTATTTATGTTGTTTTTCGAGTATGAGTGTTTGCCTGCATATACATATATGAGAGACAAAAGAGGGCCTCAGTTGCCCTGGCACTGGGTGACAGAGAGTTGTGAGCCACCACATGGGTACTGGGATCCTAACACAGGTCCTCTGGGAGAGGGGTCTGTGCTTTTAACCACCAAGAGTCTCTCTCCAACAGCCCCTTAAACTATCTCCACACTCAGGCTCTCTGTTTCTGATGGCTTGAGCAGAAGTGGCGAGAGAGAGAGAGAGAAAGAGAGAGAGAGAGAGAGAAGCCATATGCAGACAACAGTGGAATAACTACCAGCCTGACCATGTGGACTTCCATACTGATTCTCAGATGGCCACTTGGAGAGAAGTGGTGTCTGGCAATACACAAAATAACAGCACATGGAGTTTGGATCGTATCTTTAGTCATGAAGGTTCTCATGGTGACTGAAATAGTGTGCCCTGCTCTGAAAATTCCCAAAGAGTAATTAGCATTTTGTGCTAAGAAGATGGGAATGAAAGGGTAATTACCAGGCTGGGTGACTTTTCAGTTACCTAGAAATATAAATGCGAACAAGATAGATGCAGCAGCCCTTTCCTAAACTTAACCACAGTATTTATTTGTGTTTTCTGTTTTTCCACTATGACAATGACACTTTGGTTAAATCTGTCCTCAGAATGTTCTAGGTGTCTGTGACCAACAAACAGCCCGGGGACCCTTACAGCTGTCACCCAGGGTTTCTCTGGTTGCCTGGTTACAGGAGCGGAGGAGGAGAGGCAGGCTGGGAAGAGGCAGCCCCAGAGCTCTATCAGGTGGACATTAAAACAGTGACATTGTCAGTAGCCTTTCATTCCGATCAGCACACAGGGTTTTCCTAGCTCTGCAGTGTGACAGCCTATGCAAAGGGAGTTTCCTTAATGCCTGTCCACTTTGGGGGACATATAGTGCCCACAGAAGACAGTAATTTGCATTGATACCTGGACATCAATGACCAAAGCCTGAATTATTTCTAACTCCCCTGGCTGGAAGTAGTGAGCTCCCGTTCTCCAGCTGCTGACTGAAGTGAAACCAGAGGGCTCCTGGATCTAACCAGAAGCAAGAGGGAGCCTGCTGCACCAGGATCGCCTGCGGTAGGCTGAGGCTGGAGATGACTCACATCATATAAGCATGTGGGGTTCATCTCTAGATGTTGGGCCAGATGTCGGTCTCTGAGATATCTAGACAGGTCTCTAGATAAAGGTCTCTGAGAATTGCTTGACTTCCTTTCACATAAGGGACGCCAGAACTCTATGCTATCCTGCCACTTCTGCACCAAACATAGTGCCATCCTTAACGGTGATGTTCTACATGTTTGATAAAGGACTAAGTGCAGACAGCAGGCCAGCAGAGGGGTCCCAGGCCCAGGCCTTGGGGCCAGAGATCTTCACTCTTCCATTCACGGGAAACACAACCTTAGCCTAACTCCTTCTCTTTCTCTTACATAGTAAAACCCTGAGCAAGTAGAGATGAGGTCAGAGTCCTTAGCATAGAGTCTTCCACATGATAGTTCCGTGGGCTACATCTATGTCAATCTACTTTTCATTGTTATGACAAGTACTTGAGAGAAATGAAGACAGAAAGACAGACAGACAGAGAAGGGAGGGGGGAAGAGAGACAGACAGAGAGAGGGGGGAAGAGAGACAGAGAGAGAGAGAGAAGAGAGGGGGAGAGAGAGTGGGGAAAGAGAAGGAGAGAGATTTTGGTTTAAAGTTTCAGAGACTTTTGGTCTGTAGTGAATTGCTTTTGTTTTTTGGAGACTACTGCAAAGCAGAAAATCACGTCAAGAAATAGGAGTGCACCAAAGCTACTCATCTCATAGTGACTAGGAGGTAAATCGAGAAAACAGAAGAGGCTAAGATCCCAATGTTGCCAGGCGTGGTGGCACACACCTTTTAATCCCAGCACTTGGGAGGCAGAGACAGGTGGATCTCTGAGGTGAGTTCGAGGCCAGCCTGGTCTACAAAGTGAGTTCAGGACAGTCAGGGATACACAGAGAAACCTTGTGTTGAAAAAAACCAAACAAGACTCCAATGTTGCCTTCAAGGGTACATCCCCAGTGACCTACAGACTCGCATTAGGCCTACCCACTAGGGTTCTGTGGTAGTTAGAATGAAAATGGCCCCCACAGGCTCATAAGGAGCAGCATTATTTGAAAGGATGAGGACTTGTGGCCTTGCTGGAGTAGGTCTGACCTTATCAGAGGAAATGTGTCACTAGGGGTAGGCTTTGAGGTTTCAGAAACTCAAGCCAGGTCTAGTCGCTCACTGTCTTTTCCTGATGCCTGCTGATCCAGATGTAGAACTCTTAGCTCCTTGTCCGGAACAATGTCTGCCTACATGCTGCCATGACAATAACGGACTAAATCTCTGAACCTGTAAGTCAGCCCCAATTGAATACTTTCCTTTGTAAGAGTTGCTGTGGTCATGGTGTCTCCTCACAACAAGAGAAACTTTAACTGAGACAGGTTCTGTTACCTCCTAATTTTTCCAAGAACCAAACCTTCAGCACACAGGCCTTTGGAGAACATTCTAAATCAAACCATATCATAAGATACTCTGCCACTGTGTGCATTCCAAGCCAGGGTATGGTCTCCTCATTAATCTTAGTACCAATATACTCACCATCATTTAAGCACCAGTGATATGATGTGCCCAACTCTGATCAGACACCTCATTTGGACTATTTCTTTTCATTCTCACCAGAACTCTAGGATGTGAGTGCATCTGAAAGGAGATAATGCTTTACGTCTCTACACAGGACTCAGAGGTTTCTGGGAGAGAAGGGTGTGCCCAACCTCCGGGCAGAAATTTAAACTGCTCCAAGAACAAAGTGAGACACTTTCCCTTTGGCAGGGAGGATCAGTTGTCGAAGCTTCAGGGCTTTGAGGACTAAGAAAAAAATACAAACCACCCTGGTCAATGTGTTACTTGACTCCATCTTGGTGTGTGTGTGTGTAATGTGAGCTTTCAACTTTTACTCAGGAAATCACAAAATTTGGAAATTGTTTTTCTCTGCAGGAAGAAAGCACAGGGGCCTACAAGGTGTGCGAGCAGCTTAGTGAGTGGAGAGGAAGTAGACGTGATGAGAATAAAAATGTTCCAACAAACAGCATAGACAGAAGTCAAAATGTGTGTGTTGTGGGGTGACGGTCATGGTTCCCAGATAGAGAGTCACAGGAGAGGGTGGCATGTGGCTCATGTTTTGGGGATGGTGGGAGGTCCAGCAGTGGGGACCAGCATCTGGAGAGCCCTTCTTGCTGCATGGAAGCCTGGGAGGAGGCAAGGCACAGTGAAGAAGGCAGGTGTCCAGCTCAGGCCTCTGTTCCTTTCCTCAGGAAGCTACTCAGCCATGATAGATATAACACTCTCATAGAAGCCAAGTCACCTCCCCAAACACCATTTCTACATGGCACCAATATGTGAATTTGGGGACTAAGTTTCTAACCATGCCACTTTGGGGACATATTCTTGGAGCATGAAACACAGACAAGAGCAAGGCAGGAAACCCTCAGGGGAATAGGGTACATGTACGGATTAGAGTATAATACCCAGTTACACAGGTGACAGCAAGCAGGAACTTGGTATACAATCAGTAGCCCAGTTACTATAGGACTGAGCTCCAAGGATCCAGTGAGATGAGTGGGTCTCAGAGCCCCCTCTACAGGAACACTTCGAGGATCTGTTGGTGTCAGTATCTATGTTGGGGACACACAGCAAAGTACCAGTTTAGGCATCACTGCCCCATCATGTACAGATTTTTGGAAGGAGCCCAGAGAAGGCAGCTCTTCTGTGCTCTGACAGCACATCGCTGTCATACATTTGGAAGGATGTATGTCTTTTGCTGAGACTTCCATTAAGAATTCTTTTCTCCAAAAATAGGTCAAAAGCTCCAGAGAAACATGGACTCTGCCTTTGATTTTTGTTTTTCCATTTTGAAGTTCAAAGAATATGAATGAGTTTGTTGGAAGGGAAAAAAAACATTGATTTTTAAAAATAAATCTATAATACGCTTGGCACAATGTAAACTGAAAGCTGATAGTTTGGGGAAACTTTGGTTGTAGCCCAGTAAATATTCATTTTCAGGCCCCACATCTTGCCCAGGGATGGTTCTCTTGCTGTGGTAGGGCAAGGTATGGCCTTGGTACAGAGACAATAGGACCAGGAGAGCCACCCGACCCTCTGTTGCCTCCTACACCTGGTCCCGATTGAGACAAGCTCTTGTCGCTGAATCTGCCCTTCTCCATTGGTCACAGGATGGTTTACTTTCTCAGCAAGCATCATAGGCTCACCTGTACGCTCCACAGTCTCCCCTACTAGGAGAAGGAATTTCAGCAAGGGGCAAGGTGTCACTGTTCCCATGTGGCATAAGAGAGTTTAAGAAGCAGGGGCCATGTGGCATCTTTCTTTGTATCTTTGGAGGTTTGGGACCTTGTCCCCAGTTAGTCCCTGATGAATGGCTGCTGGATAAACTAGGAACTTCAGACCTGGGGTGACAGCATATATCCAGGAAGCTTTGGGGCTTGAGTCCAGGGATGAATCCCATCCTGCTTCTTGACTGCCTCAGGGATGTCAGTTGCCTTGTCTGTCCACATGGGCTTTCACTGACACGCCGTCTCTTTCTCATTTTCAACCCATCTGCTTTAGGTGTACTTGAATGGCTCCAGCAGGCACATGGCCAATCCTGGAAGAACAGAGTCTACCAAATGACTTATTGTGTTTTGTGTTCTGGAGACAAAGGACTCCTACGTTATAAAATGATTTCATCCAAATAATCCCAGATGGTAATGTTCATAACAAACTGCCTTCAACGGCCCTGGTCTCTTCTTGAAAAAGATGGCAGATGACTATAGTCCAGGTTATCTTGTCCTCAGACACTGGAGAGCATTTATACAGATGACTAATTGGGAACAAATTAGAGCTCATCTTATGTTGGTACAGCTTCCTCAGGAACAAGTATCTTTCTGATCTGACACCTAGACCCAGCTGGGCTGCAGGAAGATATGTTTCAAAGTTTGCAAAGAATCAGGAGGGAAGTTGTAAGCATACAGATTCAAGTTACAAACACCTACATTAATATAAACCAAAGAAAAAGAGGCATACCCACAACTTGGCCAGCATGTTGACTTTCTCATGGTACATCTCTGACAAAAAAAGGGTGTGTCAGTGGTTATGGTAGTTTGCATAAGAATGCCCCCCCCATAGTCTTATATATTTGCAAACTTAGTCTCCAGTAGAACTGTTTGGAAGGATTAGGAAGTGTGGCCTTATTGGAGGAGGTGTGGCATTGTTGGAGGAGGTGTGGCCTTTTTGGAAGAGGTGTGGCCTTGTTGGAGGAGGTATGTGTCACTGGGGGTGAGCTTTGAGGTTTCAAAAGCCCATGTCAGGCCCAGTGTGTCTCTCTCTCTCTGCCTGCAGATCATGATGTAACTCAACCACTTCTCAATCAGCACCATGCCTCATGCTTCCCAAAATGATGGTAATAGACTAAGCCTCTGAAACGCTCTCTTTTATAAGAGTTGCCTTGATCATGCTGTCTCCTCACACCAATAGAACACTGATGAATGCTGTAGTCGTTTAACTTCCTCTCAAGGTCTCTGTTTGGTTTGGAAGATCCTGATCACTATCCACAAGGTGCTGCTATGATCTACATTTGTCTCTGATGACCCAAGTCAGGTGGCATCCAATTTTCAGCTCTCTTGAGGCCGCTTTTGTTCCATGCTGCTTATCTGAGTCACTCAGCCCACCTGAGGGTCACATGTGCTCCTCAAGAGACTATTCAAGAAGGGCCACCTAACCTGGGACTGAAACACTCTGTACTCCTTGTGCTGTGCACTAGAAATGGCAAAACAATGGAGTTCTCAGAATGTCTTCCTCATAGCAGTCACCTCTATGTGAGGCCTCCATGCTGAGAGGGGTGGACAACAAGCAGCAGAGGTAGGAAACAATGAAAATCATTCTCACTCTTCAAAAATGTTTCCAAGTTGGGCAGTGGTGGCACACACCATTAATCCCAACACTCAGGAGGCAGGCAGGTGGATCTCTGTGAGTTCAAGGCCAGCCTGGTCTACAAAGTGAGTCCAGGACAGCCAGGGCTATTACGTAGAGAAATCCTGTCTCAAAAAAAAAAAAAAATCAAAAGCAAACAAAAAAGTGTTTTTTAAAATTAATCTTGAGGCTGAGGGGTTCTAGCCTCAAAGAGAGCTGGACCTTTTGATTTGTCAAACTCAAGAGATGATTCAGTGAGGTTTGCCCCAGGAATTCTTTTTATTCTTTTATTGTACCAAAAGTTATTATTTCATTTCATGGTCAGTCTGCATTTTAAATGCAGAGTGGGAGTGTATATATCATCACTTTAATTATCGATAAAGTAAAATACAGGGAGTGACTGTCAGCTCTACCAGGACCATGACCTCATCATCCCGGGCACACACACTCTGCTCAGGGCATGAAGGTGGCGGGACCCTCCGCTTTCCCAGAAGGAGGCTGGAACCACAGATGCTTATGGTTGTAAGTTCAGCGACTGAAGTTTCTGTTCTCTTTACTTTCATACAAAATGACCCTCCCCAAAGGTGCTTCTCTCTTCTCCAGGAAGCTTTTTAACTTAGCCAGGGGAATTCTAGGATCCAGTTAGTTCCTGCCTCTGTGAACCTGTCTTAGTTAGTGTCCTATTACTGTGAAGAGACACCATGACCATGGCAACTCTTACAAAGGAAAACATTTAATTGGGGCTGGCTTATAGTTTCAGAGGGTTAGTCCATTATCATCATGGCAGGAAGCATGGTAGCTTCCAGGCAGACATGGTGCTGGAGAAGGAGCTGAGAGTTCCATATCTTGTGTCATTGGACCTAGGTTGAGCATATATGCTATCTCAAAGCCTGACCTCACAGTAACACTTACTCCAACAAGGCCACACCTCCTGATAGTGCCAGTCCCTATGGGCCACACAGGAGTCTATGGGGGCCATTTCTTTTCAGATCACCACAGCGACCTTCATCATAGCCTGTTTTGCACCCCTTCCTCCGTTAGCTCTGATCTGTGATTGTATGTTCATTTGGCTTCTCAATGACCCATTTGGCTTGTCAAGAGCTGCAGTTCGGATAATGGTGATATCTGACAAGCTGGGGTCGGGTTGAGGAGAGGCTTAGGTGAGCACTCTTCTAGTGGAGACAGGGTCACATTTGTGGAAAGGCCTCTGGAGGGTCTCACAATGTCTCCTTGTTTCCATGCTTTCTGATGCTGTTACTCAGCCATGCACATTCTGCAAAGCCTCCTGGCTTTCTCTGTGCTCAGAACACCCAAGGGTCCTGTCTGGCCAGATCCTTCCCAGGGAAAGGTTCCTTGGAGGATAAAAAGGTGGGAGCTGCTCTGAACATGCCAGTATACTAACTACCCAGTGACAAGACATCGGGGCCCAGAGAGTTCTAATTTATTTCAAATGACAGGGAAAACTGAGAATAATACTATGAGCTGAAGTTAGGATATATTCATCTTTATAGAAACCCAGTCTGGATATCAAAATTTTAATGCATTTCTGTGGAAGGAGGGAGACACACAGATAAAAATGCCCAGGCACAGAAAGCCATCTGAGACCCTGAAACCCAACTACAGAAAATACTAGAGAGATGGAAAAACTAAAGCCTAGACACATCTACTGTCCCCTTCTGCCTTCTCCCCCTCTGTCCCTCCCTGTGTTCATTCCTTTTCTGATTGCTGAAATCAAACACATAACCAAAATGAACTTAAGGATGGATGGGTTTATGTTGGCCCACAGCTCAGAGCAATAAAGTCCATCACTGTGGAGCACCAACCAGGAAGCAGAGAAAGCAGAAATGCCTGTTCTCAGCTGGCTCCCTTCCTTTCCCCACTGTCTTCTACATTCAGAAAGACATCCACTCAAATCTCTGTGTCATAGATGCACACAGGCGTGCCTCGGTAATGCCCCAGGTGAAGCCAGGAGGTGAGTCAGTCTATGCTCCAGGACCTGAGTTTGATCCCCAAACCTACTCAAAAAAGCCAGGCTTCATGGTGTGCTCCTCCTAATCCCAGCAGAGGAGGCAAAGGGGGGCGGTCTTCTGCTGGGGCTCATTGGTTAGCCAATTTAGCCTTCTTGGCAAGTTCCAGGCTGGTAAGAGACTGAATCTCCTTTAAAAAAAAAAAAAAAAAAAAGCAGAAGTTACTGAAGAAAAAGGACTCTGAAGTTGTCCTCTGGCCTCCACACACATGTGTACATGGGAATATGCACACCTCCACTGACACCCACACACCTATACATACACCCTTAGGTGTTCTATAATTCTACAAAATTAAAATTAGTTATTGTAGTCTCTCCTCCTCTGACACGCCTATAAAATGTGTGTCTGAAGCACTGGCAGGGCTAGCCTGTGGTACTGATGGGCATTTAGGTGAAGACACTCCATGTCCTGAGACCAGAAAAGCCAGTAGGATACCCCAGAAGGACCCCCTTGTCTCATTTGATTCACAGTGTCCAGGGCCAGGTTGGGATCTGGCAGGTAGTTTGGTTGGTGACTCTGTTCAACACCAACTATGCACATTCTAAGACCTTCTAGATCCTCTCTATGCTGTGAGGGACAGCAAAACTCACAGGCAACAGCCTGCCGTGTGACACGCACAATAAATGCCCCTGCTCTGGAATGGGGTCAGGGGCTGGATGAGCTTCAGAGCCCAGTGTGCAAAGGCAGGGAGGGTCTGAGTGTGCCAGGGTGTGATGTAATGGAGTTTGTGTTTTGGGAACATCTCTCTGTGGCTTGAAGAGGATAGACTGTAAGGGAACTAAGTGGAAGCAGGGTGGCAATTATAGAAGCAGCAATACACCACAGGAACATGGGGATCTGAGTGCACGTGGAGGGGTGATGATTGACAGGCAGCAAGCCATATGAGCAATGATGAAGGTCAAGATCACCAAAGTCTGGAGTTGGGGGTACAGACTCCCTAGATCATAGGAAGAGAGAGAAGGTTAGAGGGTGGCAAGAAGGGGCAGGGAGGGGACTATAGGCTCTCTCTCTGTATATGTTATTTTAGGATATCAGAGGACACTTGGTGAGAGTGATGGGCATAACAATGGGGGTAGGGGCTACAAGAGAGGGCTCTTAGCCATTCCAGACCTTACTAAAGGCACCAGAACGAATATGTTGACTCCTGCTCCTCTGTTGCTTTTTACAGTGTATTGACATGGATTTGTTACAGAATGGCTTCCTAGACCCCTCAACAAAGAGACTAGTTATAAAAACTACTGGGTGTTTTAATGCCTAGTCTATAGAGTGAGTTCCAGGACAGCCAGGGCTACACAGAGAAACCCTGTCTCAAAAAACAAACAAACAAACAACTTCACCCCCCACACAAAAAAAAAAAAAACCCAAGGCAAATGAAAAAAAGAAGGAAAAAAACCCCACAGGGTGTCAGCAGCAGGCTGTGTTTATTGACTGACTTAACGTCTCCAGTACCCCTGTGCCAAAGGTCTTAGCCCCCAACCCCCAAACCCTTCCTTCAGCCATCTGTCACCAGGTGAAAACCTACAGAGGATGGTCGGGAAGGTGCAGGGTGGCAATCAGACATTCAATAAATTAAGTAATTTCATCACTATGATAGAATACTCAACATAAACTATGTTAAGAAGAAGAAAGGTTTATTTTGGCTCACAGTTTCAGAGGCTCCCGCCCATGGCTGGCTGCCTCCATTAGTGTAGCCTGCAGGAAGACAGAATATCATGGTGATAGGATTCCATGTCACAAGTGGCGGACAGTCAGGGAACAGGAGGGGATGCTTGCCTGAGTAGAATTTCTCCTCCTTCCTCTCTTGCCCCATATGGCCTTCTCTTCCTCAGTTATGAAATGTCCTCACAGATATCCAGAACAGGGTGTTACTAATCTAGGTGTCCTTCATGCCATTCAAGCCAACAGTCAAAGTTAACCATCACATAGAGGTGAGGTTGAAAGGGGAGTGGAAGGAGAGATGAAGAGCCTGATTTCTACCCCTGGCTAAACCTTTCGGCCTTGGGAAAGCCACTGACCCATCTGAGCCAATCTCCAAGTGAGTAAGATTGCTGACTCCACACTGTTGATGTATCAAGAGTCCAGGGACACAATGGGAGAGTCAGGGCCTCGCTCCGGGATGCACTGCCTCTCCTGGATGTGGAGAGAAGGCCTCATCCTTCACCCTTCACCCTTTCTCCAGCCTTCTGGGCCAAAAGGGAAAGCAGTTACAAGCAGTATTGGCTTCAGCTGGGGCCTCCCTTTGCGGGGGTAGGGGGCAGCCCTGGAGCCTATCCAATGTCCCTTCCCAGTGTAGCTCCTGTGTAGCCAGTGTAGCGGGTTCTGAGGACATCTCAGTTTCTAATTATCAGCGAAATGATAAACATCCCCCTCTCTGCCACCTTTCACACCTCATCAAGCCTCTTCCCCCCTCTAAAAGCTGCTGCGGGGCTGGGTCACACATCCCTCAGCCCCTATTCTCTCACAAACGTGTTTCCACTTAAGCAAGACCCCAACCTTTGTCAGCCTGAGCCCCAAGTACAGGTAGGTCCCTGCGCTGAGGTGGAGGAGTAAGCACACAGGGTGGGTAGTCTCTGGGGCTTGGGGGGTTCAGAAACAGCTGCGGCAACCAGAAGAACAAAGTCCTCCCACAGCAGCAGTTCCCCAGAAATGTTGCCATGGTAAAGGTGATGGGGGAGCAGTTGTGCTCTAAGAACCAGTAACATTAGAGGCTGCTGGTGGTGCGCACAGACCCACCCAGCTTCATTCTGTCCAAACAGCAGGAGGCAGCAAAGGCTTTTTGCCAAAGAGAGAGAGAGAGAGAGAGAGAGAGAGAGAGAGAGAGAGAGAGAGA
>CAJQZJ010032438.1:3427880-3478096 GCA_907164525.1 Lophiomys imhausi
GAGAGAGAGAGAGAGAGAGAGAGAGAGAGAGAGAGAGAGAGAGAGAGTGTGTATACACAACACAGGGTCTTAAGTAAGCACTCTATCACTGAGTTATACATCCCTCCCCCCACCATGTGTTTTATGATGATCAAGACTCCAAGTTTGGCCAGGTTAACTCTGAAGTTTATTGTTTATTTGTAAACTTAGGAGGCTTTTGAAGAAATAAGCAAAGTTAGTGTGTGATCACTGTCACTCACTCAAAACATAAAATCTGATTACCAAGATGCAAAACACCAACGGTGCTAGGCAGAGATTCTCAACCCCGGGATCTGTCATCAGGACAATCAGCGAACAGTGGAGAGCTTTCCAGGTACAGGTTTTAGGCAGGGAAGTCCTTTCCTGCATGGTCACTTTTTCCACCTGCAACCCCTGCCTGAGGATGAACCAAGGCAGAGCCTGTTCCTGCTCACGCCCCGCACTGATGGAAGCCAGTGTGTACTGAGATTCTGACTGATGCAGACCTAGATAGTGCACGTTCTGGGAGGGGCCTGGCTGGCTGCAGGTTTTTATTGATGAACTCAGGTATAGTGCAGATTTTGATCAGCTGGACAGTGGGTATAGCTCACCTGTTGTTAACTATCTCATACCATCATGATACTTATATGAGTGCGTCATTTCCAAATCTCACCAGAGAGACAGCCAGCCAAGTACAGAGCTCAAACTCAAACACCCTCCCTGTGTTTCTAAGCATATAAGAGTGAGGTGGGTACAAGGCAGGTAATCTCAGAACTGGCATCATTTAATGATTAGAGAGGAGGCAAATATTCCAAGCAGGGGAAAGAAAGCAAAGAAGACTCTGAAAGGATTAAATTCATTGTGAGAAACCGTCCACCATTTGCTTGAGTCAATTCAGGTAGTTTTGTTCTCTAAATTCTGCTATTAAAATCCCAAAAGTAGCTTAACTTCTCTCAAGAAAATGTGGCCTGGTGACTCTATGGCAACACTTTGTATAGTGTCATGACAGCCATGATATCACTTTTCTGGAGGGGGGGGGCTACAAGGACCACAGAATACTATTGTTCAGTAGATTAAGATTATGGTGACTAAGATGTTATGAGCAATGTACGTGGGAGATGATGGAGAATATCTAGAGCTGTGAGAAAGAGGATAAATGAAAAGCCTCTCCTGATGCTGCTCCCGCCCACCCCCGCATCTGCTAAGCTCATTACCCACATTGTTCAAACAGGTTTCTTCTGGTGGAAGAGACGGAGATGGGATCAGTGGCCTGATGGATAACACTCATGCGCGTGCGTGTTTGTGTGCCTGTGTGCCTGCCTGCCGGACGGCTCTGCCTACAGGTGCCCGACGTTAGTGGAAAATGTAGCCAGGGCTGGTCCAAAGGGACATATGGTAGGTGAAGGCTAGAAGAAATCTGTAGCTTGAAGAATCCCAGGTCTATTGCCCTGTTCTTTGTGACTTTTCTATCTCAGTGTCCCCCACCCTTAGAGGTCTCCTATCTCCCGTCCCCACACCCTTAGAGCCCACAAGATCTCACACTCTCCTTGTAACCCACTGGCTGGCCTTTAGCATATGGAAAATTTTTCTTTCAACTACTATGTTCCCCATTTTGAATGCTATTCATGTAAAACTACTAAAATAATTGTGTTCCCACATTCCTGTGATCATAGCACTAGGAAAGTGGAGGCAGAAACTCAGCGTCATTCTTGCCTACATACTGAGTCCAAGGCTATCCTGGAATAAAGATCCTGGAGAGAGGCAGGAGAGAGGGAGAGGAAGAGAGGGAAAGAGAGGGAGGGAGGAGAGAAAGAGAGAAGAAAGAGAGAAAGAGGGAGAGGAAGAAAAGAGGAAAATAAAGGCAATATTAAATTGCCCAGTAAACCATCCACCAGAAACATATTTTAAAATAATAATAATAATATTTAGGAGAATTTCATTTAAAAGGCTCTCAGATCCTACCAGCAAAAAACAGATTTAGGAAAATAAATATTATTTTGATAAACAATCAAGGCATTCAGGTCAGTTTTTTTGTTGAACTTCAATATAAAAAAAATTAAAAGGACTAACAAGGTCTGGCTTATATTTTTTCCTTTTGTTTTGAGGCAGTAACTTTGGATTTATTCTGCTATTGCAAGATATTTCAAACACACAAGAAAAGAGGGTAACGGTGGTCAGTCAACCAGAGAGAAAGTAGAATTGCCTACAAGGACTCTACACTGGAAAGGGTTCTCAAGGAAGAAGGGTTCCATGAGATTGTCCTGTCGGTGTGTCTGTGGGAGTTTGTCTTGATTGTATTGACAAAACAAACAAACAAAAACAAAGTAATATCTCAATATAATAGGTAAGACTAGCCGGGTTTTTTTCCAGCACAGGACATGAGCCTAGGATTTCATACTCATAAGGCAACAGTTCTAACACTGAGCCACATCTCCAAGCCTTTATCATCATCATCATCATCATCATCATCATCATCATCATCATCATCATATTGTTATCTTAAGATAGGGTATGATTATATTGTCCAAGCTGGTCTTGTGCATACTCTGTACCCCAGATTGCCCTTGAATTTGAGACCCTCTTGCCTTGGCTTTGAAAATGCCCAGCACCACACGCCTGCACCATCAGGCTAGGCTAAGAACAAGTCATCCTTCAAAACATCTCCCTGAACCCCTGACCGCCACCCCACTCCCACCAAGGTTCCCTTCCATGCTGGAAAAGCTCATTCTGGGGCAAGAGCAAGCGCTGGACCAGACTTCAGGCTGCCATCCTGGGAGGCTGACTGACTGTTCCACCCACCCTAATCCTTCACTACATGGCAGAAGGCATCTCCCCCAGGGAGAGTCTCCTGCCTCCTCCCGCATCCTGAGTGCCCTCACGGTCCCGCCTCTCTACCCAGTGCTGCGTTCTCCTTAGCAAGCCTGGGGGCTCAGCCAGCACGGGCTATACCTCCAGTACGGCATATGCTCAACAGGTGCTCCAGACAAGATGAGGCCAAACTCACTAATGCCATTAACGGTTCGCCACAACCCGACTTTAACTTGACTCATCGTGACACCTAGTGGTAACTTCTCTCCACTTTGCTCCAACAAGCTTAGCAGGAAAGTGAAGTTCTGTTTTGTTATTATAGCAAAGGCCTTCTGCTCGCCAGCTGTGAGCCAGGGACCGTCGGATGGAGCAGGGGCGCGGGAGGAATGGTCGGGGTCCCTACCCTCCGTGGGCTTACAAGCCAGCAGCACTCCCTGCTTTCATCAGTGTCGGCACAGCACTGCTCCGTGTTGTGGGACCGGTAGGGAGAAGGGTAGCTGAGCCGTGGAAACTGTCTCTATTACGTGGAGCTACCACCTCTTCATAGCCTGCTTACCAGCCCCTTTGAAGGTGACTTGGTCGTGTGTTTCAAGGTGGGATCCCAGTTTTACTCTCAGCTTCGGGAAACATTCCCAGAAAGGCCACAAGCAAAGCCATGTTGGAGCCCTTTAATCCCTCCTCCCCCTCCCCCCCCCACCCCCGCTCCCCCTCCTCCTCAGGGAGACACACAATTGGAGACTGTCACCCTTCATTTCCTCTACGGCTGGAGAGATGGCTCAGTGGTTAAGAGCACTCACTGTTCTTCCTGGAGAGATGGCTCAGCGGTTAAGAGCACTCACTGTTCTTCCAAAGGACCTGGGTTCAAATCCCAGCACCCACAAAGGTAGTTCACAGCTGTCTGTAATTGCCAAGCGTGGCGACGAGTGCCTTTAATCCCAGCACTCGGGAGGCAAAAAACAAAACAAGCTTTGAAAATCAAATCAAATCTTAATAACATTTGGGAAGCAAAGCAGAACTAGGGTCCTCACAGGACAAGTACGACCAGCAAGCAAAAACATTAAGACACCAGGGGAAACCAGGTGAGATTTTTCACCTGAGCCTGTGGAAATTGCAGAGGCCCCAGCTGTGAGTAAATCCACTGTTGCCTGAGGTCTGATCTTACTAGGTCAAAATAAAATACAAGGCAAAAAACAAAAACAAAACAAAGAGTTGTGCTGGCTATTCTTGGTTGTCAACTTGATTGGATCTGAGCTCAACTAAGGCCTGCATCTGACCAGGTTTGTGGGACATTTACCTGGAGAAGGATCAATTGAAGGAGGAAGAGGAAGACAGTCCCACCTTCTGTGAGCGGCACAAAGGTCTGAGGGCAATTGGTGCTGCTCACCTTTTCTCCACGTTCGTTCTGAGAGCATCCACTTTGTTCTGGCTTCTGCTGCTGCCAGCATTTTTCACAGACTGTATAATCCGGTTTCTTTGGCCTTCCAGTGCGGAGTGAAAACCAGAGGATCTCCAGGAACTATCCAGGCTTTCATTTGGGTGCTGCTTGGAGCAGGCAGAATTATGAACTAAATAGCTACCAGATTCTTTGGCTCTCCAGCACGTCATAGATCAAAGTGCTAGTACCCTTAATATGTGAAAAATGGCTATGAACCAATAAAAATAAAGGAAACACCTAAATAAAATAAGTGTGAAAAGAAAAGGCTCTTCAAAAGACAAACAAATTAGGGTTGGGTATAACTACATGGTACAGCTTTTATCTATTTATTCAAGGTCGTGGGTTTTATGCTCAGCACCTCACAAAAAATGGAGCCACAAACTATCAATTATATAACAGTTAAAATAAAACTGCTTGGTGTATGAGCAAGAAATGGAAGATCTGCAGTGTTTAATGCTGACCAAAGTATCTGTGGAAGTGTTAAAGTTGTATGTTTTCAGAGAAAAATGTAGTATTAGATGTAAAAAACAGTATATGCATTTATCTTTTACTCTGTAAACCACTTGTAGGAATAAATTCTAAGAAAACAGTTACTGAATAAAGAAAAAAGCCTGCAGAATGGGGGAAAAATCTAGCTAGCTGAACATGACAAGATTAGTATCTAAACTATATAAAGAACTTGGAAAACTAAACAGTCAAAAAACTCAGTTGATAAATAGACTACTAAAATGAGTAAGCAGTTCCCAAAGCCATAAAAAAAAAAAAAAAAAAAGGAGAACAGAATTACAGTGAGCTTCTAGCTTCTAGCTCACCCAGGTCAGAAAGACAGGCATTAAGAAGCAAGTAACCACAAATCCTGGTGAAGATGTAAAGGAATTGTGGTGGTTTGAATGAAAATGGCCCTATACGCCCTTAGGGAGTGGCACTATTAGGATGTGTGGTCTTGGAGTAGATGTGGCCTTGTTGGAAGAAGTGTGTCACTGGGGGTGGGCTTTGAGGTTTCAAAAGCTCAAGCCAGGCCCAGTGTCACTCTCTTCCTGCTGCCTGATGATCCAGATGTAGGACTCTCGGCTACCTCTCCGGCACCATGTCTGTCCGCACTCCACCATGCTTCCTGCCATGATTTTAATAGACCACATCTCTGAACTGTACACCAGGGACATGGTGTCTCTTCACAGCAGTAACACCCTAACACAGGAACCCTTATACACTACCAGTGAGAATGTAAACACACCCTACCACCATGGCAGCTAGTTGGCAGGGTTACCAGAAAGCTGTAGAGACTGGAGCTATGACCCAGCCATGCCTACCACTCCTAGGTATTTACCAAAAGCCTCCAAGCCAGCGTGTCCCAGAGACACGTGCATATGATGTTCATTGTAGCTGAGATACAGGCCTATCCAGGTGTCCAACATTAGCGGAATGGATAAATGTGATATATACATAATAGGATTTTTTTTCAGCTATAAAGAATAAACAAGTTTTATTGTTTGTAGAAAAAAGACTGGAGATAGTTGTATTAAGTGAATTAAGCCACTCGGTGATTCTTGGATTTTATATATTGATAGAAGCATAAAATCATGTGTGCCAAGAAAGTAGAAGCAAAACTGTCTAGAGATGGATTAACAGAAACTGGAGTGGGGAAAGTTAGGAAAATGAAGGCTAGAAAGTGTGTGTGAGTGTGCTCAACATACAATACGTACTCTTGCATGAAAATACCCTTATGTACAATGTTCAATGAAAAACAATAAAAATACAATTGCTAATAACACAAAGGCACAGCATGCTCTCAATGCGAAAGTATATATGTGTATATACCCAAAATAATTTGCTCCCCATAAAGCAATAATTGTTATTTATGAAGTCAATAACTTGGCCAAATAATGATACAGCAGATCACTGATCCTAGACTATCCTATCTCAGTTTCAGATGTGATGGTGCAATTTTATGTTTATTAATTAAACACTGGCCCAGAAGAAAATGATGAGCCTCGTCAGCCAAGAAAATGTGAGAATTGCCTGTAAACTCACATACAGACTATACACAGCTGCATGCACATCCACTGTTCGTTTTGCCCACTTATCTCCTCCTTACTGCCGATATCATGTCTGTCTTTGGATCCTGGCTAGAATCCTGATCCTACCTATCCTGACACCTTGTTACTCATTCTGACAGCAACCCATACCATTTCCAGACAGCTGCTTTCAGACCTCCACTGCTGAGCCTGCCTGCTTTCTTGGACCCTAACTCACAAGGCACCATTTCCTTTGGGTGTTGCCCGACAGCTACCAAGATTTATCACTTGCTTGCCTTGTTGTTGTTCATCTCTCAAACTCTAAAAAATGGTTTTTAAGCTTAAAAGGAAGAGACAGGCAGACAGAGAGAAGGACTAGACTGGGCTGGATTTAGGATGTCCACTTTCTTTGCACAAATTTCTAAATCTAATCTGAAAGAATGCATTGTTTTAAAAGTTGAAAAATGCACAGTAGTTTCGCTCAAAGAAAATAATCTCTACCTTGCCTGACTCAGATGCCTGGCAGCTGAGGAACAATACAAGAACTACGAGAAGTTGCATCTGAGGGTCTGGGTGGACTCCACAGTTCCTGTTTCCCTTTGTGGGGGGGCACCGTTTTTAGAAGCACCTCCAGTCAGGCCCAGGGTACAACGGTAACACTGCTCAATCAGTAGGTAGTGTTGACTCAGAAAACACACAGCCATCAGCAAGTGGCCTGCTGGGTTTCCTGTGTCCCGGGTTTTCCTGCCCAGAATAGATCCTTCCCCAGGCTCCCATTTACAGTAAATATAATTACATCTTCATGGCATCCCGCTCGCTGTCACATTTTCCACTGCTCCTATTTTTAACCAGCACAACGGGAACATTTGTCCTTTCATTCACTGATGAGTTTTTAGGCCACAGTTTGGCTTTTGAGATGACAGTGCCCTTAATCTTGTTGTGGATTCTTAAAATGAAATAACAGCCTGTAATTAAGACAATGGAGCACAGGCAGCCTCATCTGGTTAACAACAGTGGCTCAGCGCTGAGTCCAGGAAATGGGGCTTGGCAGCTGGGCTCTGGTGCTGAGAAGCCACCAGGCAGGCTGCCCAGCTGTGACAGAAAGTCCACCTGGGTTATTTCCTCCTCAGGATGAGCCTCAGGTAGCAGATCTGCCACTTGTACGTGACACATGGCTAATGGTGCAGCTGAGTTCTCCCTTGCTCCAAATGCCATGAAGAAGTTGGTGCCCCTAACCCTTGACTACTGTGAGAGTTTTAAGGCCACATAACTTCCATTTGGGGATGCTTCCTCTTGTAGCCCATAATATGCAAAGCTACCCAATAGTTCCCATGCATCCAGCCTTCTAACCACCTCAGCCAGGCTCAAGCATTGGAAGGACGATTCAGGCCTGGCCCCTTGAGTCCCTGCCTCTTGTGTCTTCCCCCACAAGGGCTCATATACTGTAGAGCATGGACAAGCCATAACCACAGGGCATCTTGGTCCATGAAATTTGTCGATACCATGGCAGTGGTGCCGTTTATAGAGCAAGGTTCATGGTGGGTGGTTGGGCACAGTAGTAACCAGGTTTCCAGGCTTGACATATGAATTTGCTCGTACTTTCCTGAATTGAAGGCCCTGTTCTAAATGAGATACAATATTAGCTAATTCTAGCACTTCTTTTCCTCACAGCCCTGAGAAATCCACACGAAGTCTGCATTTTACAGTAGAGTAAATCAAAGCTCAACCGGAGGCATGCCATGGAGGTGGAAGCAGGTGACAACAGAAGAGAACTTTTAAATTGAGGGCAAAGAGCTCAGGTGCAGGTCTCAGACCACCGGACCACTAACTTGCTGCTGCTCAGATCTTTCCGCCCGAAGCTACTCAAGGCAAGGCCTCGGGTCCACTCGGCGCCCTTCATTCTTTGTCTTGCCTTAGTGATCTGAGCCACTGAGGAAATCTGTCCATTTTGCATATCTTAACAGAAATTTCCTACATGCCTTGCCTATCGTCTCCCTAGGAGAGGCCGACCTCATTATGCATTTTTCAGACAAGCTTCAGGAAGACTCCTGATTCTGACCTGATTTCTTGAAGGCCCGGGGCAAGCAGGCACTAATTTACATCATGCAGCCAGTGGTACGCTTTCAACTGTGAGCCCCCCTTGGCAGTCATTTTATTCGGGTACACATTCGAGCTCTCCCACCCCCATGCCCCATATTCTTGTGTGCTTACTCAGCAGGCCTGCTGCCTCCAAAAGAGGACATTGCAAGAGAGTGGCCATCAAGGACCTCCTTGGTGACCAAGGAGCTCTTAGGAGTTGGATTTTTCTGCTTCCTCAAGTGTTTCCACACCTACTGGCACATTCCTATCAATAAAGGGTAAAGCTTGTAGCCTTTAGTAGAATCCCATTTTGCTGCCTCATGTTTTTCCCAAAGTAGGTCCAACCCTGACAGGGAAGCCATGAGATCAAGTTAAAATCTTCCCCACTCTAGGTATCAACCAAAAATTAAGTCTTCTGTCTGGCTGACCCTTTCCAAGTGAATGAAAGTCTGAATGGGAATGGCCTCTATACAACCCTCCTGTCCTGTTAGCACTCAGTCTTCGATGCTTCTTCCTCTCCCCCCCCCCCCCGCTTCTATCATGTTCTGGTGGGTCTAGGGTTAGATTAGCAGCAGGTCATGCCAGCATAGGCAGAGCAAGTCCTTGGGGGAACTGCATCTTTTGGAATAAGCTATTGTCTTAGGGTTTCTGTTGCTGTGATGGAACAGCATGACCAAAAAGGCAAGTTGAAGAGGAAAGATTTGCCTTACATTCCACAGCACTGTTCATCATCAAAGAAGTCAGGACAGGAATTCACACAGGGCAGGGACCTGGAGGCAGGAGCTGATGCAGAGGCCATGGAGGATGCTGCTTACTGGCTTGTTTATCATAGATTGCTCATCCTGATTTCTTATAGCACCCCAGACTGCCAACCCAAAGATGACTCCACCCACAATGGGCTGGGCCTTCCCTCATCAATCACTAATTAAGAAAATGCCTTACAGCTGGGTCTTACGGAAGCATTTTCTCAGTTGAGATTCCCTCCTTTCAGATGACTCTAGCTTGTGTCAAGTTGACAGAAAACTATCCAGTGCAGCTATATAGCTTTCATGCCACTGGAAGGACCTCTCCCAACCCTACATGACTCAGAACTCATTTCAAAGGGATTCCCTTCCAACCCACTGGCACCAATTGAAATGTAAACATATATCCACTGACACTGGAAGCTTATTCTTCCAGGAGTTGTCATCAGCAGGAATAGAGGCAGTCGGATCGGTTGGGGGGAAGGTAGGAAAAATGGAATAAGAAGCCCCGAGGGCCCCCCCATTACAAAATGTCCCTCTGCTTCTTGTCTTGCCCATTTTCCTCCCTAGCTCATTCTAAAACAAGGAGAAATGGGGTATGTACCTTGGGCTCCAGCGGCCTTCATCCTGCTGAGTGTGGGCATGGATGTGCCTCTACTGAGAATCCATATCTTAAAACTCTCCAGAGAAAAATGGAAGGCACAGATGGTCTAATCATGATCCGACCTCCTCATTCCTGCTGATGCCATCCTGACATTCAGAGGCTTGAGTCTCACTGCAGAATGGCCTAACGAAACCCAAGGCTGATGATGCCACAGAGGTTTAATGAAGTCAGTAAGGGAAAACAATGAAACGGCAATTTTATCTCTTGAAGAATTTTCTCGGAAATGATGAAGTCACATGTGACAACATAAAGGCTTCACACTTTATATGGAAAGGCTTCTTCTAGCTCAGACAACAAAAAAGAAAAAATGACCCAGAGAGATGAGTATCTCTTAACACACTAAGAAAAACTTGGAAGAACACAGGAATAAATACATTATACAAGAAATACTGCACAATGGCAGGCACATAAGAGGCAAGGAAAATGGCATGACATTTCCCAAATGAGAACCTTAAATTTTCCTGATGTACCTATAAGTCTCCAGGTCATATGAGGCCTGACTGAGAACCATAGGGAGTAGACCAAGAAGCTAATCCCACATTGAAAATCTTCCCTGCACTAAAGCCTCAGAATAAAACAAAATAAAATAGGATGCTGATGACAATCACAACAGTGAGACCATAGACACCAACAAAACCTGCACACCTTTACTTAATTCCTACAAGGACATGGATTGGCTTCCACGAATAGATGTAGAAACTGAGGTCCAGGAAGGGTCATGCTCCCTCCAATGGTGCTATGAGAGGCCCACAAGCTCTACTGGTATGATAGATAGCAAGAGGAGCCATTATTTCAGGAAGGTTGGTGTCTTTAGAGTTTCCCAAGGTGTCAGCCTGACATATTCATCAATATCCTTTGTTAGCCCAGAGGTAATCAGTTCTTAGGGAAGGATCTGGGCCAACCAGCAGAGGTACAGACTTATTTACAAACCAGAAAGCCAAAGTATTATTTCAGAAGACCCTAAGTTTCCATCAGGTCTGCTCATGGCTCACTAGTGGTTTTTTTCACTGTGCAAAGCTAAAAGAAATACTAACCAGTTTCTTGGGCTGGGACAGAGCTCAGCAAGAGTGTTGTCCTAGTGTGGGCAGGGTTCTAAGTTCAGTACCCCACACTGGGGAATGTAACTGCTAGCAAAAGTTTCTCTTGGTTATAAAACAAAGCATCTTAATAAGCTTTTATGTCCAGGCATTTTTAGGTGTTTGAAAAATATATATAAATGAAAATTAAAAGAGAAAGAATGTACTTGTTCTATTCCATATCGACACCATAGTAGTGCCTGGTGAACACCACACAATGCCTCCAACTTATACCTGCTATCCCCACCAAAAAACAAAAACCAAAACCAAAACCAAACAAACAAGCAAAAAAAAAAAAAGCCCAGCTTTCTCTTTAAATGGAATAAGAGATAGTTTATTCTGGAGTCATTTTGAATGACCTGGGAACATAGATTTAGGCTACCCCAGATTCCACATTTCAGCATGGAATCAGTTTCATGAAGTTTTATAGGTTTTACAGAACAAAGAGAGTCACAAATCAAAGAAAGTCTAAAATCCACTGGTGAGCACACCAGAGAGGCCGTCACAGCAGATGGGAGAAGCTGCTCTACGGGCCTAGGATTCTTAGCTTTTGGGTTGGTGGAAGTTAGTAGAGTAGTAGACTGCTAAGCTAATAGATTCCAAGAGTTTGTATCTATTAGTCCCAGGATGTTAGTTTCAACACCAAGTGGGCAAGGAATGGTTATTCAGGTGGCTAAAGCTAGCCCAAGATAAGGTAACTAGCCTCTAAACCTGCGACATTCCAACCCCTCCTCATCGGCCAGCCTCTGCCAACACAGCTTCTTTTCAAGAACTCTTTTACACTGCTCATCACAGAAACTGTGTGCTTTGGAGATGTGTCCTCCTCCAAAGTGGCCCAAACTTGTGTTGAAACCGTTGCCCACCTAGAGCTGGACTGAAAACATGTAGCGTTGTGGGGTTACCCTTAAAACCTAGAGTGTCTCTTGGTACAGCAAACTCACTGCAGGGGTTTGGGTTTGGGAATCAAACTATTGATTTCTCACATCAGATTCCTGAGGACTGGGACATGGAATCAGAATCAGGAAGCCTGGGCCCAGAGTCAGCCTGGGCCCATATTCATCATCAATAGACAGATCTATTGATGCTGATGAGGTATTCTCGATAGCATATGTGGTGCAGGTGTAACTCTGGTGTGTAAGAATGACTCTTCCTGTACACATCTTAAATTCCACCAGGAACAAAAAGTTGTGCTGAGGCAACACATTCATTTCTGGTAGTCAACTTTTTCCTACACATGTACATAATAGATACTGTGCAACTACTTTCTGCCTCAGGTTATAATGTAGTATTTGTTGTGTGGCTAAAAGCAGTCCAGCTTTAGCCATCCAGAGATCTGTTAACTGGTCTTCCTCTTTGATGCACCCCCATTGTTGTGGTGACAGATCTTTACAACTGTTTCTAAGTTATGTATTAGGAGCTTTAGTCTTTGGCAAATTGCACTTGCTTTAGTAAGTACTCAGGGGACTGTAACACCATCTTAGGAAGCTGGCGTTCTCAGCATGTTCAAGTTTAATGAACAAACATACACAGAGAGCTGAAGTTTAAAAGCTAGGATGGGAAAGTTAAAATAAAATAACCTGACACATCTTCACCACCCTGGGATCAATCAACACATCATATCCATTCAAAGGACATTTACTCCTCATTTTTAAATCAGGAGTCAGCTAAAAGCTTTCCTTGGTTGATAGCAATTGCGATTGTCAGTGTGTGCCACCTTCTGGTGGGATCTAGAAAACACCAGCATCCTAAATGGTAAGAGATACATAAGAGCCACTCAATCAAAGGATACTTTAAGAATACTGGCTCCTTGTGGTAGGATGAAACATCCATTGGGTATATGCCCAAGAGTAGTATAGCTGGGCCTTGAGATAAATCGATTGTCTGAGGGACCGTCACATTGATTTCTATAGTGGCTATACAAGTTTGCATTCCTACCACCACAAGGACACTTGCTCTAGTATGTCCATAAGTTTTATTCGTAATAGCCAGAAACTGGAAACAACCTAGATGTCTCTCAACCGAAGAATAGATAAAGAAAATGTGGTACAGTTACACAATGGTGTTTTACTCAGCTGTTGAAAACAATGCAACATTAAATTTACAAGCAAAAAAAAAAAAATCTTCCTGAGGTAACCCAGAACCAGAAAGACAAACGTGGTATGTACTCACTCATAAGTGGATATTAGCTGTAAAGTACGGACAACCATAACCATGCTGCAAACCACAGACCCAGAGAGGCTAAGTAACAAGGAGGACTCAAGCAGGCATGGATGGGGCTTGGGAATGGAGCGTAGGTTTTTCACATGGACTGGGGACAGGTGGGGATGTAGGGAGAGCACTGGGAGAGACAACTGAAATTGGGGAGCGTGGGGGGCAGTGAAGCAGAAACCTGTGTACAGTAGAAACTCCTAGAATCTGCAGGAGTGAGCCTAGCGAAGTCTCTTAGTAATGGAGATACACAGCCTTGAACCAGCCATCTTCTATAGCCAGGCATGACTTCCAGCAGTGAGACTGGGATGTCAACCCAGCCACAAAACCTTCAACCTATGAATCTGTCCTGCCTGCAAGATGTGCTGGGGTAATGGTGGCCAGAACTTGTGGGAGGGGCCAACCAATGACTGGTTTAATTTGAGGCCCACAACACAAGAGGGAGCCCATGCCTGACATTGCCTGGATGGCCAGGCACCAGAGGCTGCATAGCCCAGAGACACAGGGTAAAACCAAACAGGAGGTGGGGGGAGTAAAATGAGTCCTAATCAGAATCTGGTATACTTGTGGACAGGAGCCTAGCATAACTGTCATCAGAGAGGCTTCATCCAGAAAGTGTTAGAAACAGATTCAGAGACCCACAGTCAAACATTAGGCAGAGCTTGGGGCATCCTGAAGATGGGGAGAAAGGATTGTAGGAGACAGAGAAGTCAAGGACACCACAAAGAAAACCCACAGAATCAACTAAGCAATGCTTATAGGAGTTTGAAGAGACAGAAGTGACTATGGGTCTGAGTTAGGTCCTCTGCACATGTGAGAGTTGTGTAGCTTGGTGCTCTTGTGGGACTCCTAAGAGCGGGAGCAGGGCTGTCTCAGACTCTTTTGCCTGCCCTTGGGGCCCTTTTCCTCCTTCTTGGTGCCCTCACCGCACTTTGATATGAAGATTGTACCTAGTCTTATTATAACTTATGCCACGTTTGGTTGATATCCCTGGGAGGTCTGTGTTTTCCTGAAGGAAACCAGAGGAGTAGATCTGGGGGTAGGGAGAGAGAGGAGTGAAGGGGAAAAATGTGGTTGCAATGTAACTTATGAGAGAATAAAAAAAAATACTGTACCCAATAACAGTAACCCATTTCTGGATACCTAAGCAATCTCTTCTAAATAAGTACAGCAGAAGCAGGAGCATGCCAGCTCTTACCCTCCCAATGAGAGCACTCATGTGCTTGCTTGGGCTCTGTCTTTGGGCAGATCTTAACTAAGACTCAGGTAGCCTGCTAATTACATCCTACACAACGCTATTCTCAGACATAGGACAGTCATGAACTGCACACTGCTTTCCCACCTGAGTTAGTTCCATTTGTGATGTGATTCATGAGCCACCATGTCTTAAGAATAAATGTTCAGAATAGTTTTTTAATTAGGAAGGTAACAACAGAGTGCCCTGTATCTATTTGACTGATCTCTACTCTTGCTTGTAATTTCTCAATATTGACAGTAACAGAATCCACTTGTTTTTACCTAACACTCTATTTCTGTTCCAGGACCCCACATAGAACCTCACCACCCACTGAGCAGCCATACCTCTCAGCTGTAACAGTTTCTCAGAGTCTCCTTGTTTGAGTTTTAGGACAGCGTGAAGAGTTCTTGACAGCTATTTTGCAGAATGCTTCTCAGCTGGGATTTGTTGTGGTTATATCTTGACTGTAGGGTTTTGGAAGGAAGACTAGAGGTGAGGTGCCCTTTTCATCACATCACGGAATGGGCCATGGTCAGACTGGTTTGTCACTGGCTTTGACCTTTGACCTTACTCCCCCCACCCACCTCCAAACACTGCACTTTGGAGATAGCCCTTTAAGAATGGAACCGACATTGCTACTTGGGATTCTTTGTGGGAATCCCTCTCTTCCTCCCCACTCTTTATTCAGTCTCATACCAGCATGGCTGGTGGTGATAACCTCACACTTAATGTGTCGCTCCAGTTGTTGAAGCTTTAGCCATCGGAGACCTGCCCCTCCGTCACTGTAGCTTGGGTGTTCTTTCCTTGTTGCCTAGCGCATTGGTGCTTTATGAAGGACAAGATCCTCCAGACTCACCTGCCATCTGTGGCTGTGCAATTTGATGAACTCCATGTTTAAGAAGCAAGTTTATGGGTGGCAGAGGTAGCTTGGCGGTCAAGAGGACTTTCAGCTCTTACAGAGGACATGGGTTTGGTTCTCAGCGTCTACATGGCAGTTCACAACTGCCTGTAACTCATTTGAGGATCCAGTGGCCTCCTGCACCCATGTGATACACATAAACCCATGCAGGCAAACACATGTACACATAATTAAAAAGGATAAGTTGAAACAAAAAAGAACCAAGTCTCCTCACCTTTGTCACATCTAGAAGAAAGGATGGAGCAGAGGGGAGTGGCAAATACCACAGGGTACACTCCAGAATTAGCTAAATCACAGGCACTAGCAGCTCAGGCTCCAATCGCAATCCCAGTTTAGCATGAAGATGCTGCTGGTCCTCTACAGCAAGTGCCGACAGATGCCCAACAGCTGCTTGTGTGCCAGCGCAGTGTGAGTGGGCAGGGCTACAGGCCACAGGCTCCAGAGCCATTGCTGTGTCCCAGTCCTTGCCATCACTGTAATAGTCAGCAAGGTTCTTCTCTAGTCAGGAAGCAGTGTTCACATTTAGATCAGGTGCTACACGATCATCAGAACTAGGTCCTGCTTGGGCTCCTCAGAAGAGCCGACCCTGCAGCTCCCCACCATTGTGCACATCGCCTGCATTCGGGGTCTGCCCTTTTCTTCTAGTACAAAAATTCAAGCTCTAAAACAGCGTTTCTTGACCTTCCTAATGCTGACACCCTTTAATACAGTTCCTCCTGTTGTGGTGATCCCCAACCATAAAATTATCTTCGCTGTTACTTCATAACTGTAATCTTGCCACTGTTATGAATCATAATATAAATATCTGATATACATCCTCCACAGATTGATACCTGCTCGTAGGCAGACACAGCATCAAACTTTCCAGCCATCAGCGACTTCAGAGATTCTAAGGCAGCAGCGCTCCTACAAGCCACATGGGATCTTCACAAGAAATGAAACTCCCAAGATTGTTCCAACCTGGCTGTTAAAACATCACAAACACCTCTAAAGGAAACCACTCCAAAAGAGTTTTGTTATAGCAGTGTGGGCTCTCACGTGACAGCAAACAAGGCATTCTCACATACAAACTGGGTCCCTGCTCACTGTCGGTCTTTGCATTAAAATAAAAAATAATTTTTACAACATAATCTGAACAAACCCTGTGTTCGTAGACTCTTATCTCTAGAATTCCAAACAGCTTATACATGATACGTCATTCAACAAAAATATTGTATTTTTTTCTGACATCAGTGTCAATTTACAGGATTTTGGCTTATAAAAACATCCTGAAACTTTTTTATAAATGAGCTGAGATAGAGTTTGTGTGTGTGTGTGTCCCCATCCGTCCTTCAACTTTATTCCCAGAAACCAAATCTAACAGGATCTTATAGCCAGCAACAGCTGCTATCTCTTTGGGTATTCTGTTTTTGTTTTTGAGACAGGGTCCTGGTGGTGTAGCATGGGTAGGTTGGAACTTTACAAAGGAAGTTGGCCTTGAACACACAACAAGACCCACCTGGCCCCGTCTCCTAGTGCTGGGATTAGAGGCGCACACCACCACAAAGAATGGCTGGTGCCTTAACAGTCTGAGTACACATTATTTTTTTTTTTTTGGTTTTTCGAGACAGGGTTTCTCTGAATATCTCTGGCTGTCCTGGACTCGCTTTGTAGACCAGGCTGGCCTCGAACTCACAAAGATCCGCCTGCCTCTGCCTCCCAAGTGCTGGGATTAAAGGCGTGCGCCACCACCGCCCGGCGATACACATTATTTTAACTGGAAGACTTAACTGAAAACAAATATGGCAGGAAGTTGAAATCTGTCAGCTAATTTGATAAAACAGTATTTGTCTCAAAAATATTACCAGCCACTTGTTTTAGCTGATTCTTCTTTTGCTAGCTTTATAAAAGGAAAATAAACAGTCCAGCTATGAAGCTTAGTTCTCATTTTTGTAGTTATTTTTAAAATAGTTTAATATATTCACATTGTTTTTTAAACTCCAAATTCATTCCTACATAACTGAACGTCAACACTAAACAGTTTCATGGTTTGCTGAAATATATGTAGGAAAACATAGATATTTGACATAATAGCTTGTTTAAATTGTTCTTAAAGAAACAGTATTAATTTAAAAGTAGTTCCTAGGAATTAAAAAAAATTCCAGCAATGATTATTTCTGAAATGTACAAAATTTAAATAATTATAAAAAGGTTTAAACCAAAATAATACATTTTTGTTTTTTCCTCCTTATTAAAAATCCAGACAATGTGTCAAATCAAGAAAGTTAAAAAAGTTATAGCAGCTGCTGTCTTAGTCACCCTGAGAATCGCTGTTCCTTCACATGGGGACAGTGCCTCGCACTGAGGACACCAACATGTCTTCGATGGGTTTCTTGGGGTTCTCCTCCAGGTCTGTCTTGATTGCTCCTGACTCAGACAGTTTCCATTCCAACTCTGGTGACAAAGAAAAAGCAAGTCACATAAGGCACCAGGTCCCCACAAAGGGGTCTCCACACAAAGCCCATTAACACAATTTAAATTTTTCCTGAGTTTAAAAAAAAAAAAGAGCATCAAACTTTGGTGACCATTTTAGTGCCACAGTTTTAAAGTACCAAAAAGAGAAAGAAGGAAAAAAATAAAAACAAAAACCTCCTAGTAAGGAAAATACAAAACAATGGAATGCTTTTCGAGTGATGACCAAATGAAATAAATACTGTATAAACTTGAACCTGTGTGAAAATTACAGCAAGATACAAAGAACAACGTGTTGGCAGTGCTACCATGTCTCAGTTTGGACCTGTCCATGGAGTATTTAGAGGAAACACCTCTACAGTTTGGCTGAACCTAATCATGAAATCTGATTATAATTAATGAAAATTTCACCTTCATGTTTGATTATCTTATCCATTCAACACAAAGCATTCATGTAATACAAACAACAAACAAACAAACAAGACAAAGTGAAGAATAGGTGTCTGTCCAAGAATCAGTCTCTGCATTTTAGATCCCACACAGTGGGAGGCCTTGGGAATAAAATCACGTGACATCAAAGATCTCAGGTAGCTCTCCTCTCTTAACCGATTAGTCCCACTACAACTGCAGCCAGTTTTAGTTTATCAAACTACTTTGAAGTCCTCCATGAAACGGGGCTGGGGGTTAAACGAAATGGTCAAATGTAAAAACTTTCTAACATGAGACAAAAAAGCTCTGCGCGCCTCAGGGGCAGCATGGCGACCACAGTTAATAATGTACAACACACCTGAGACACGCCCAGGAAGAAGCCATGATACTCTCACCAGCACGAGAGGGAGGTGAGGACATGGGTCAGCTGACTACAATCCTGCCATGCTGTATTCCTACTCTGAACATGTGCACACATTACACCGGAATACTTAGATTTTTGCCTTTTTTTTTTTTTTTAATGAATTACACCTCAGTACAGGCAGAGTGCAGGCAGGGTGCACCACCAAGATATTATACACCTGAGTATTTTTAGCTCCAGGTATCATGGTTGCATGCTATGAAACCAGTTTCTTTAAAAGGAAAAAAAAAGGTTTCTGAGTCTTAACCCAAGAATGTATTTATTTATATACACACAAGTGCATTTAACATTACTATTTACTTACAGTCATTATACATGTAAAGATACACTAATCCTCAAGTCACAACTTTTCTGGAAATAAAGACAGTAGTAGCCACTGTACACTGGTCGTAGACCTGGTGCCTCACCAGAACTGATCACTCTGGTTGTCCCCACAGTGGAGTCTAGAGCTGGGGCATTTAGTAAGATGGACTAATGTCTTTCTCACAAGACTAGACTGGTTCTCAAGAAAGTGGTTTGCAGCTGGGTGTGGTTGGCGCACACCTTTAATTCCAGCACTTGGGAGGCAGAAGCAGGAGGATCTCTGAGTTCCAGGACAGCCTGGGATACACGGAGAAACTCTGTCTCCAAAAACCAAAAAAGGTTGTTACTGCACTGATTCTCAGTCTCTCACGGATCCCCCTTCCACATCTGCCTCCCCGGCTGCACAATGACAACACAGCTCAAGGCTTTCTCCAGCAGCCACATAGAAGTCAGCGCCAGGCCTGTGACTTGCCAGCCTTCAGAATCAGGACTCAGAGTAAAGCTATTTCGGGCAGTTTTTATTTTAACAAGAGAAAACGGACGAAGGCACATACCCACCTCCTCTCACAGTATAATCGAAAGAGGATAAAATCAGGTACTAATTTGTAACACTGTGTGCCTCTGAACACTGGAATGTAACTGACATGTCTTATGGATGTGTCTATGTCTGTACACTCTTCCAAGCAGAATGTCTGAGTGTTAAAGTATACAAAACCATGTTTAAAAGGACATTTTTGAAGAAAGTAAAGCAGTAGGCTGTATTATATTCCAAAGAAGAGATAAAGAATTTCAACTGACAGAGATGCCTCCAGTCTCAGATTCTGTGTCACATGTGGTATATATTTTAAAAAATCCTTCCAAAGTTAAGAGGTAACGGTAAATGAAATTTAAAATTAAAAACTACCGAGAATCAACTAAGACTATAGAAAAACACAAACACACATGTAAGCAAAGTGTTATTAACATGTAAGCCAAGTTGAAAGCAAAGAATGTGATCTTAAGCTATACCTGAAAATAAAATATTCAACTGGGTGAGTAAAATATATTTGAAGTTGATATGAAATATTCAAGTTCAGTGTGCGTCCTGTTACCGAGAACAGCAGAGCCCAGTTCACTGCTCCAGGTGACTCTGCAGGGTGAGGATGCTATTTGCTTGGCCACACAGAGGCAGAGGTGAACAGGACAAACCAGGACAGTGTCAAGGAAACTGACATCCTGTAAGGGAGTGTCCCCGCCCACCCTCAACACCCTCAAGCAGTCCAGAGCCCCTCACCATCTCTCGTCAAGTTCATGCCACCAAACACCAGAGGACCGATGAACTGCGCCTTGATATCGCCGTCCAGATACACGAACACTGTGGGCAGATTCCTATCGGGGTAGTTGGGGATGCAGGTCGTAGAAATGGCTTTGATAAATTTCACATCAGGAAACTTCCTGGCGAGTCCACTCAAGTGTTGGTTTATCAAGGAACAGAGGGGAATCCTGGGACAAAGGAAGAGAAAACAGAGTGGCCGTGATCTGAGCAGATGTACAGAGACCTGAGGACCTTCTACCAACATGAAAAACTCAGAGGGGCTTCAGAGGGTACAGCAAGATAAACTCACCTTTTTTTTTTTTTTTAATCCATTCTAATTTGTTCAGGGAAAGTGAATAACTCCAGGTCCAAATTCAATTTAATTTAACAGTAAGTCTGGGAAAAGAGCTCTGATAGTTTTTAAAACTGCTGTCTTTCTGTAAGGGTCCCTTGGAAAACACTGAAGCAAACACACGAAGTGTGTGACACAGGCCAGAAGTGATTCCGGCTGTCAGTGGATCCCACGCAGGCACTTGTGCACAGGTGAAGAGGAGCCTGAGCAGCAAGAAAACGCGGAGGCCGCAGCTTCGCTCAGCAGTTAGCACGTCTCCTGCCCCATTGCAAGCCATCGGTTCATGAGATTCTGAAATGCTATTCCTCTTCAGGGATGGGAAACTTGGTTTTTGTCTTTAGGATTTTTGTTTTGTTTTTCAAGATTTGGGTCTTGCCATGTAACCCAGGCTACCCTCAAACCCTTGCTATGAGGTCTGGGCTAGTCTTGAACTCTGTCACAGTTCTCGGGGCCTCAGCCTCTCATGCTGGGACTGCCACAGTATACTACCACATCTGGCAGAATTTTTTTTCAAATAAAAGATATTTAGGTCCTTGTTCTATGCTTCTAGCAGAGCACTTGAAAACATTAACTTAAAAGTCTTAATATAAAAATATGGGCATAAGATTTGGGCCAATCAGCTACAAAAACACAGAACACAAGAACAAATTAAAAACAACAACAAAACCTTTTGTATAGGTTAAGCTTCATACAGACTGAGGACAAATTCACAGCAACATTTTGCATTTCACATGGCGATCAGCATCTGCTCACCCTTGTTTGTACAGGTGTAAGATCACCCACAAGCCCTTGCCGGCTCTGGTAACTTCTTGAACATAATCCTTTCCTGAGATTTCTAAAACTTCTCCAAATTTGTTCTTCAGCTGAGCTGCTTTCCACTCGGCCAGTCTTTGCTGCCTGCACAACATACAGGAAGAAACCATTTAAATACAGACACACACTGGTCCACACATGTGCACACTTGTCCACGTGCATCTTTCAGAAGAAAATCCCAGAAATCTGGGCTTACTGATTTGCCTTATGGAAAAAAATCTGAGACCAGTTGGTTGAAATTTATAATATCACTGTTAAATTAAAGGCCTTTCTGATGCTATCTCAGGTGGACAACTGTTTCAGAGAACAATGTCAGTGCACGCAGACCGGCACACGCAGCCTGGGGACAGCACTGACCGGTACATCTCGACTGCACGTTCATCCTCCTCACTGAACTCGTCCTCATTCTCCTCCAGCTCCTCCAGAGTCATGTCCTCGTAAGTTTTCACTGGATTTAGTTTCATTGACCGAAGCATAAAAATGAAAAGATGAACAAACATACATTTTAGTGTTTTCCTTTTTCTCCTACAGGTGTGCACACAACTCCCGAAGGCCTCAGCCCACTGAGACAAAAACTACGCTGCTGACCCTCTTACTGTCACATTACCCTATAATACAAATGACAAGTTTCCCAGATTCACAAAACAAGAGTCACGTTTGCCTGAAGCTGCCTGCTCTGGTCCTCAGGGACACACTCTCGGGCTGGTGTCCTAACGTGTCATATCACTCACAGCGCACACTGTGTTGGTAAACTGTACTGTGCTATTTGAGTTCCCTGACAGGCTAGCTCTAGAAGTGAGGTTGTCTCCTACTCTATTTCAGACCCAAGCATGTTTTCCTTTAGCTGTCCTCCACAGCCCATTGTGTGGGATGGACTTGTTCCCCTAAGTCTGTCTCCTCAAGAACTATCAGGAGTGAACCACTTCCCACAGACGTCAACCTTCCTAACACTTCGACCCTTTAATACAGTTCCTCGTGTTGTGGTGATCCCCAATGGCAAAGTTATTTTTGTTAATATTTCATAACTGTAATTTTGCTACTATTATGAATTGTAATGTAAATATCTGATATGCAACCCCTGCGAAAGAGTTGTCCAACCCCCAAGGTTAAGAACTGCTGTTTTATCTCATGATACCCAAGTGCTACAGCAGGAAAGAGAATCCGGAAGCTCAGCCATGGAGGTTTAGCGGTGGGAACTCCAGCTGGCTGCCTCAACTTCCTCAGCTGGTTTCCTCTGGATGTCATGAGCACACAATTTGATGATGCCACCTCTGTCTCCGATGTTTGTCCCTTTACTCGGAAGCCTCACCTGAGCAGACAGACACTGTGGTCCACTCAGGAAGCTCTTCCCCGTTGATTTCTGCTGGATATTCTGAGCACTCAGCTTTTTTTTTTTTTGCTACCTGCCTAGTGTTTGATATCTATTCTTTTACTTTGGCTTGCTGTATACTTATAAACTCACTCAATCAAAACCAAAAATATGGCTATCATAGGTCATTCTCTGACCACACATCCCACATCATCCCAGGAGGCAGGGAAGACAATGGTCCGCCATAAACAAGTACATCCTTTCTACAAGTGACCATCATATATTTCTTGGTCTTTTTTTTTTAAAGATTTAGTTATTGTCAGGAGTGGGGCTACACACCTTTAATCCCAGGCAGAAGAAGCTAGAATTCTGAATTTGAGGATAGCCAGATGGTGTATATAGTGAGTTCTAGGCCACCCAGTGCTACACAGTGAAATCCTCTCTCAAAACAAACAATAATTTTTATTTTTATTCACATGAGTGTTTTGTCTGCATGCAAATACATACGTGTACCACATGCATGTTCCTGGAACTGGAGTTACAGATGGTTATGAGCCACCATCTGGGGGCTGGGAACCAAACCTGGATCTTTTGCAAGAGCAGCAAGTGCTCTAACCACCAAGCCAGTCCCAAAATGTCGGTGACCCCACTGGGGTTTTCTTCTATGCGGTGGGCAGCCCTGTGTTTCCTTGTAGCCACTGCATGGAAATCTGCATCTTATTTTAATTGTCGTAAGTATTCTTGCTTCTTGGTATCAAGTTAGGCAATATCGTCTTAATGGAACGATGAACAGCGTCTCAGGCATGCCACCATTGCCTACCCTGAATACTGCTCTGTGCCTGTCCCTTGAACGCTTCAGTGATTAAACTACAGGGCCCGGTTCTTTGACTCCATTTCTTCTCGATCTATGCATCTCCACTGGAGAGTGAATCTAATCCCACAATACTAGAAATATGCTGATGCCTCCCAAAATTTGTGCCTCCAGCCCTGACTTCTCTAAATCAATAAAAACAAACCCAGCTCCCTGCCTTACACCTCCATTTGTCTATTCAGAATCTCTTAAGGTGAGCTGGAGAGATGGCTCAGTGGTTAGAGGACTTGCCACTTTTCCAAAGGACCCGGGTTCAATGTCTCTGCCCTTGTGAGGCTGCACACAACCGCTTCAACTCCAGAGGGTCCAATTCTTCTGAACTCGGCAGACACAACACTCACATACAGATACAAACCCACACTGAGACACACACACGCAGTTTAAACATCTCCAAGTTAATATGTCCTAAGTGGTTGCTGGCCTGCCTGTAAGCCTCTTCACCCTGCTCGTGGTACCTCTACCCCTCAGCCTGCTCAAGCCAGGCAGTCCTCCTTATCCTCTCTCTCACACGACACGGAGATCTATCCACAAAGTCTGTTGGCCTCTTTCGAAATATGCCCGCCTTTGACCACTTGCCATCTCTTCTACCCGGACACCAGTCCAAGCTGACGGTGTCTCTAGCACTGCACTGGTTTTACCCTGGTCTTCCTGCCCCTTGACTTTGCTCAATACGTTGGTGCCGTTAAAACACAGGACATGCCATTCTGTTTCAGCCTCCAATACCTTCCCATCTTGGCAAGAAAGCTAGGCTCGTTACTAGAAGATTCAAGATCTAACCAGGAGGCCCTTGGAGGCCTCTGTGAATTCTCCACTGCTTTCTCTGTCGCGAAGACCTCCTCATGGACTCTCTAAGATCCCAGGCCACCTTTCTGCTTGCCGAAGTAGCTTATCTCAGCTCACCTCCTTCAGGTCTGCTCAAATTTCACCTTCTTAGTTAAGGACCTCTGTGGCCCAACTGAGGGTATCTATCCCACCCTCTAACCTTCCTAACCCTTCCCAGCCTTATTCCTCTTACTTCTGTCACTACTGAAATATAGAGACACAGACTTTTGTCTAGCCCGCATCCACTAAATCCCCATTACCCAGAACAACACTCAACATGAAAAAAAAAAATCACTCAATAAACATAAACTGGATACATTTTAAAGCATCCACCTCCAAACGAGCACTCACATTCCAACAAGACAAAAGTTCCAGGTCCTCCGATCAACTCTCTAGCTGGGAAGTGTGAGAAATCCCTGAAGGTGCCTGTCTGCCACTCAAGTGCCTTCGCCTGACACACATTCGGATCCAGCAGGGACCAGACATGTCTGGACCAATGCTGGGATAATCTGATGCAGGAGGTGAGACCTTTAAGAAATCCTGTCTCAGCCGGGCGTGGTACTGCACGCCTTTAATCCCAGCACTTGGGAAGCAGAGGCAGGAGGATCTCTGTCAGTTCAAGGTCAGTCTGGTCTACAAAGTGAGTCCAGGACAGTCAAGGATACACAGAGAAACCCTGTCTTGAAAAACCTAAAAAGAGAGAGAAAAAAGAAAAAAGAAACCCCATCTCTCAGATAACATGCGTCTCAAACATCTTATACTTCCTCAAATCAAGTAACCTATCCTATGTCAATATTCTTAACCCATCCACAAAGATTAACAAAGTACAACCTTAAGAGATCACAAACTAAAAATTTTAATTTCTATGGTACTACCCATAGTAAAGCTCAGGACAGAAAGTCATGTGCTTGTGTGACACAGTCGAGGACTGAGGGCCCCAGGGTGGCTCACTCTCTGCTCTGAGTCACATGTCTAGCCACCACTCACATAGCTGATGCCCGTCAGCTCTGCCTCCTGGCTCTTGCCCAGAGGCCCTTTTACTACAGCAGTTGTTGGTTTGTTTCCCAGACAGACAGACGGGGAACAAGGGAAGAAATCACGGAAGCTCACCCACTGACTGCTGGAGGGGCTGCTCCTCCTCCTTTTCCACTTCTTCCTCTTCCAGTTCCTTCAGGCTTTCCTTAGGGGGCAGGATGCCCTTTTTGCGTAAGATGTCATTCCACTCCGTGTCTGCACTGGGGTCCTGGAACAGTAAAGACAAGGATGTGGTGAAGGCAAACTCCTGGAGAGAAGTCACAAGCAGGAAAGGAGGCGAGCAGGGAGGAGTCCAAGCTACCTTACTCTGGGACGGTTCCCTAGAGTATCAAGAGCTACTGCCCCATTGTGATCTCCTGGAGGAGCCCACTTTAGAGGTATAATAAGGATATGACAGGCACATCGGCATCAATACTGAAAGCAAGGCTCTGACTTGCCTTCTGTTTATTTCCATTCACATTTTAAACAATTTTTATTTAAAACTACAATAAAATTTCTATGACATTACCCAAAGCAAATCTGACCACACACAGCTATGTGATCATTTGACAGAGACATGGACTGTGTGCCTGCCTCTGAAGTCCCCTAGTTCTGAGGCCCAGGAAGTGATGTCTAGAGATGGTCCTGACTTTTCTGAGGTCTCGTTGTGACATGACTCCTGCAACAGATCTCAAGTAGCTACTTGCGTTGTTGGTTTTGTTTTTTTCTTTGTTTTTGTCAAGTTGACACAAACTGGAGTCATGTGAGAAGAGAAACCCTCAAATGAGAAACAGCCCCAGTCAGACTGTCCTGTAGATAAGCCTGTGGGGCATTTTCTTGATGATGACAGATGTGCAACAGCTCAGTCCACTGTGAGCAGTGTCACCTCTGACAGGGGTTTCTGACCTACATGAGAAAGCAAACAGAGCAAGGCGAGAGAGCAAGCCAGTAAGCAGACCATCTCCAACAGTCTCTGCTCCTCACACTTGCCTGCGGGTTCCTGCCTTGACTTCTCTCAGTGATGAACTGTGACCCGAGCGCAGTGAGATAAAAAGAACCCTTTCCTCCCCGAGTTGCTGTAGGTCAATGTTTTGCCACTGCAAGAGAAACCTAACAAAGACCCTACAGCAGGAAAATGACTGAGCTGAGCAGCAACTAAGGAGGATGTACTAATGAGCATGAGGGATACAGGGCCCGCCTGTCACAGCCAAGCGTCAAGATGAAGAACTAGGCTGTACACAAACACATACACAAGCTACATACTGTTGTAGACACAAACTGTGCCAGGTGGAATGACAAACACGTTGTTGGTGTAGAGTCACCAGGAACCACATCTCACACAGCCGACAGAGGTGCTTGCTCTCCAGAGAGGACAGTTAGTCATTATATGAGGGTGGAACAGAGTCATTCAGGGTGAGAGAGAAAAAGAAAATGGCAAGCTTTCACTTCAACTGTGATTAACAAGCTTACTTAGGAAATATTAGGTTCCAGGGGAAAAAGAAAACAAAATAAACTGTCTCTGAATCCAGACAACAGAGCTAAAACTGAACTACTGACCAAGCTAGATCGTTTTACATCAACTTGGCACAAGCTAGAGTCATGTGAGAGTAGAAAATCTCAATTGATAAGATGCCTCCAGAAGACCAGACTGCAAGCAGACAAGCCTGTAAGGGTATTTATTATCTTAATTAGTGATCAGGTAGGGAGGGATCAGCCCATTGTGGGTGTGACCATCCCTGGACTAGTGGTCCTGAGTTCTATTAAAGAACAAACAGGTTGTAAGTCATGGGGAGCAAGCCAGTAAGACATTGGCTCACACTGTTGTAAACCTGCTTATCCCTTTCTCTGTGTCTGAAAGGAGTGTACATCTATCTGTTCTCCTGAGAAGTGACTACCAATACCCGCTTAGACAGCAAATACTGTCTTAACCAGCAACCTGCAAATTTCAGCTTCAGCAAAAAGACTACTCTGAGATGATCACAAGATTGCGACAAAGTCTAAACTTAAGCCAAGAAGGTTTCTGCTTGAAGCTGGGCCTCTCTAAAACAACAGGCCACAGCTACACACTAATTAAAAAGGTTTTTAAAAATTTTTTATCTCTTTGTGCTGAGAATTTATTTCTCTTTGAGAAGACTGAACTCCCTTTCCCCAACTAGAGGAAAGTAGAGACAAAGGAAATAACATTCCAGGCAGAGGGACCCGCAAATATAAAAGGCCCCAAAGCAAAGTGACTGTGACATTGTGAGCAGCTGTATGTACTTGAGAGGCTGCAGCAGACTTAGGGAGGAGGGAGACTGAGGCTAAGCCGACAGATTTCTCTAAACTTTAGAGTCTAAAGGACAAATCTGAGAAGAGCAGACACCTGGCCCACCCCAGAGTCACTCATGATGGTTAGTGTTTATGAAACACTATTAGGCACATCCCAGTCCCTTTACCTGCGCCCACTCTTGCCTCCCAAGTACAGGTGAGGTGTGGCATTCAGAAAGACACTGCAATCTCCGGCTATACCACCCTGAACCCACCCGATCTCCTCTGATATCAGAGGCTAAGCAGGGCGGGGCCTGTTTAGTACTCGGGTGGGGAGAGATACTGCCCTGAGGAAGTTAGCCAACCTGACTAGGATCAAAGCGGTCTCAGAGCTGGAACCCAAATGCCCAATTATTATGGGTTGCACAGTTTGGCAGGTACACTGATGACAGGGCTCAGGACTTGGTTCAGAATATGAACTCCAGGGAAAGACCATGGGACAACCAGGCTCCAGCCTCAATTCTGTGTCATACATAGTCTGGCTGAGACACAAGAAAGGTGATGTTTCCTTTTAGCAACATCACTCTTCACCGTCTCCGACCACCTTGCTAAAAGAAACTTCACCTCCCTTGTGATCTGTCTTGCTGGCTTGCTGAATGTGAAGATGGCCACCCCCTCCAGCGGGGGTAGACGCCCGTCTCCCAAGCCAGAGCCCACAACTGTATGCAGCATCTACCCTCCATCCAGAATCTTCAGAATTCTTAAACACAGCGACATAGAAGGGCTATGTTATAAATCTGTCCCAGATTTTTGCTCTTAAAAGCTATTTCTGCTGGGCGTGGTGGCACACACTCCTTTAATCCCAGCAGGAGGCAGAGGCAGGTGGATCTCTGTGAGTTCAAGGCCAGCCTGGTCTACAGAGGGAATTCCAGGACAGTCAGGGCTACACAGAGACACCCTGTCTCGAAAAAACAAAAACAAAAAAAGCAGTTTCTACGGCGTTTTCTAGCACTTTCTTTGAACATTTGTCAAATACTACCAGAAAATTCCGGCTCAAAACAACAGCAACAACAACAAAAATCTAAGGAGTTCTGACTTTCCTCGTTTTAAAAATCAGCAACGGTCCTGGGGCCCTGGGCTGAGAATGGAAACCAGGAAGCACTTCAACGAAATGCAAGCGTTGGGTAAGAAGTCAGCTCTAGAAGGCAGAAGAGTCCGGGCCTTCATCAGGCTCGAAGGAGGCCGACCCCAGGTTGAGGGCCCACAAAGGACAGAGATTTGCGAGGCAGGACTCACTGGAGCAGGAGCACCCAGCACGCGACTCCCGGGGAACCACACCCGCCCGTTCGCAGTGCGCCTGCGCTGGGCCTCTCTGGCAGCGTCCCGAACTGGGTAATCCGCGTAGACTTGGCTCCAGGTTCGGCGCGAGCCCTCCCTCCAAGCTGAACGGCAGCAGCCTTGGGGTCCCAACCCCGCCACACTCACCTGCATTTCGCCTCCAGTCACTCAGACCAGCCGCGGCGTCCCTGCCCCTCCGCTCCTCTCCGCGCAGGCGCGACACCGCCTCCCCTCCGGTCTTAGCCCCGCCCCTGGGTGGAGCTGGGCGGAGCCAAGGAGGAAGCCGGGGCCGGAGTCTGCGCACGTGAGTGACAGGCGGTGCCTCCGGCGGGTGGGACTAAGGGGCTGACGTCACCCTGGGCTGAGAGCGGGTTCTACCTTGTTAGGGAAAGTGTCTGCGGGAGTGGGGCTGGCGGGAGGAGGTGCCCATAGGTTCTCCGACTTCCCGGGCCGCCGACTCCTGCCAGTCTGGAGGTCACGGCTCTACTTACTAGTCAGAAACAGAGTTGCCTTTCAGTGATCAGATAATGCTAGGCTTAAAAAAAAGACACTGGGTCACCTGGAGTCACTCACTGTTGTTTCTGGGTTGAATGAGATGAATTGCCCATAAGGTTTGTTTACTGACAGCATATTCTAGCCTTTGCTGTTACCAAGTTAAGAGAACAGGTGGAAGGTGGACTGTCTGGATTCCATACTTCATTCACCCCTCACAAAAAGAAGAGACGACGGTGAGAATCATTTTATCTGGTTGAACTCCAGATTCCTGTGTCAGTGAGCAAAAGCACACGCTGTGGGCTCCACAGCCTGTCCATACCATTCCAAGCTGGAGTTGAGAGCACTGTTCTTCCCTGGTATTAAAAGACGCATCCTACAGGTCTGAACAAATTTGCTGCCTCCTGCTTAAGCACTCGGGGACTCCTCCAGAGGCCAGCCAGGGATAGAGAGTGACCCCTTGTGTACAAACAAAGAAACAAACAAAACTCCGGCTACCCTAGAGCATTATTTCCAGACAACTTAATTACTGGAGCTGGGGTCTCAGAGTGGATGACTTCTGAGGAATGATAAAGGACACCATCACTGAAATAGAAAAAAAAAATTCACACTATTCCCTGGAAACACGAAGATTGGATTTAATAATTTATAGGATCCTAACCCAACTCCTTCCAAACAGATTACGGGCCTTTTAATTTAGCTGCAAAGTGTTTGGATAAAGTTTCTGTTTTCACTTTCAAAATCAGTTTTGGGCAGTTTAGTTTGGGCAAGACTTTAGTATTAGCTTTTCTCCATCCCATACAAGGGTAAAGTGAGTGTTGTTTTGTCCTTTCTCACTCCCAAGTGGATCAACTGAAAGATTTATCTTGATGTATTAGAAACAATGCTCTCAGTTGCTTTTTTGTTTTTTGTTTTGTTTTGTTTATTTTCTGTTTATTTTTTGTTTTGTTTTGTTTTGTTTTTTTCAAGTTACATCTCAATCATAATCTCCTCCCTACTTCCCCCTCTGGTCCCACCCTCCCACCCTCTTCTGCCTCATACCCCACATCTGCTTCCTTTTTTTTTTTAAGTTTAAGGTATATCTTTTTGCCCCTAACAGTTCCCCCTTTCAGTTCAACAAATGGCTCTTTCTCTTATAACAACAAATACAATACAAAACAACAAGAATAATTAGGCCACAATTATGAGAGTTATAAGGCTTAGCATACATTCCCAATGTCCAGTCCATATGTATTTGACACCTGACTTTAACATTCTACTATCTAACCATCTCCATGAGTTTAAAGATCTATATCCAACTCAGCTTCCATCCTAATTTGCATCACCAACTTAAAAACATCTTCTTAGATCCAGAACACCCTCTTAATTCCTAAATAACTCAAAATTTAACTATGAGACTATAGCTATCTAGTCTTCAACCACATCAGAGACCTGAAAAGGATAAATATATCTAATTAGACAGAAAGTGCAGGGCCAGCAGCTTCCAAAACTAAGAAATGACACAATTGCCTGCCTGGGCAGTTCCCAATTTCTCTCCATACATTAGAACATCAATCTTCAGCCTTTTGGCCCCATTTCTCTGACAGACATTAATTGTAAAACAGGAATTATGAAGCACTTGCCTACCCTGTCTTGGCAGAACTAGGCTGTCGACTTACTTGCTTCCATATTTTGTCCTTTTTGGACAGCAGTCTGTCTACAATTGAAGCAAGGGATTTTTCTTGCCAAGTGACAGACTTGCCATTAATTCAACCATCTCCAATTGGAGATTCTTCATAGCTCATCTTCTACTTGGAGTAGAATAGGGGGTGTTGTCAGGAACTGACTTGTCTCAATATCAAAAAATCTTAAGTTAAGAAAACATCTTTGAATGCCATATTCTACAGATCTCTTGAAGTTTGAAGACCACCTATGTATCTCCATATATTTGCTTGTCTCTTAGTAACTTGATTTCTGATTAACTTAGAAAATAACTGTGATAGACTACCCTAGTACCTAACAAAATGACATGCTTGAATGACTATAAGTTTACATTTCTTAATTATCCTAAACAGTTTATGACAGTTGCTAACAAAGGTCAAAACTTCACATTTCATTTTTAAGCATTACCTAGGTACAATACCTTAAAAAGAGTTAATCTCAATTTTGTATCAATATACAAAGATCAATACTAATGTGGCCAAATATAATCTCAATTTTGTATCAATATACAAAGATCAATACTAATGTAGCTAAATATAATCTCAATTTTGTATCAATATACAAAGATCAATACTAATGTAGCCAAATACAATCTTAATTTTATATCTGTATACAAAGATATAAGAGCATATCCAATAATATGTCTCTTTTTCTTTATCATTCATATAGTATGTCTATATCCCATTTTTTCCTCAAGTCTTTTCACCCCTACATAGGAGAGAAAGAATGATACAGAAAAGAAAAAGAAATCCCTGGGTCTCACCTCCAAGACCTATTTAACAAGACCATTTAACAACTTGTAATCTCTCCCCCTAAATAACAAGTATTTATAACCCATCAAATTACCAAAGGGGGGAAAATCACCCACCCCACCATCTGGAGATGGGACGTCGCTCTCTTAAAATGACTTCCTGCTGATTTGGGATTTAGTAAACCTGTTTGGGGCCCAAATAAGAATGAAAAATTGGTTAAGCATGTTAATAGAATCATTTGATGTTCAGTCCTTTTGTGCTCAGCTATTTAAATGTCCTAAGAAGTTTGTAGACAGAAGCTGAACTTCAGGGCTTTACTGACGTTCTGGCTGGAGCAGTCTGTGGGGCTGAACAATCTTAGCGATTTTGAGTTGGTGTGGTTGTAGACTTTTTAGGAAACAGCTATTGAGGAAATCCGCAAGGCTGGATCATCTGGGCCACTTGTCTTCTTTGGTATATAATCTGTTTTCTTCTGAGGTTTCAGTTATCCAGTTGTCCCTGGATTCCTTAGATGGATGTTTTTAATCTCCTGGAAAGATAAGAACAGAGCCCTGCTGTTCTTATCCTAACTCTGGGACATGACTTTTGGGGGACGTGGCAGGTAATGTTTTTCCTGGTGCAAATTGGGTTTTTGACAATATAAAAAGTATTATCTTTCAGTTGAGATTTAAAAAGAAATTATTTTGATATTTTGGAACTAAATAAACCTTTAAGTGTATATATTTTGAGACCTCAAAGAACAATTCGCTTTGAATTTCAGCATGCCTTTTGTGATTAGCTTTTAATCTTAAATCATTCCAAATCCTTTGTGCCTGCCTCTGCAGTCTAAGTATTAGGATCAAAGGCATGTGCCACCCAACTGTTAGGATTAAGGATGTGTTCCACCACCCCTGGATCTAAGTTTTACTCTATTTGGAGCTTGCTTTGTGTCTGGCCTTGAACTCAGAGATCTGCCTGTTTCTGTCTCCAGGGTGTTGGGATTAAGGGTGTATCCCTCTCAAATGATGAGATTAAGGGTGTGCACCATCACCACCCTGTTCAGCCTGTTCCTTGAAACTCTAGAATTTACAAGACAACTAACTCTATAGTGATCCTCCTGTCTCTGCTGGAGTTAAAGGCATGGGTTAACATCACCCTTCTCAAATATTTTACCTTAGCTCCAAATTACTTCAGTTCTTAGAGGTTTAGAGAACTAGGTTGAACTGCAGTAACCCTTAATTTATTTACATAATTTTAAACCTCTTGACTGCCTTTTTAATGCCAAGCAACGAAAATATCCTTTATATATATGAAAAAAAACCTTTTAAGCTGATATCAAGTGTGTGTGAACTATGTGGCAACCTGCAGTCTAACATTATAATCTGAAATTAAGACCATTTTTCCTTTCATGGCAGTAAGGCAAGTATAACTTTGGTAAATTATAATTTGAAATTTTTATAATTTATTTTTATTATATTTTTAAAGCTTTTTTACTCTTTTTAAAAAAATTTAATTTGTTTTCTTAAGTTACTTCTAGAACATAGTTTCCTCCCTCCTCCCCTCCTGGCCCATCCCTCCCTCCCTCCTTCCCCTGCTCCCTCATTATTCCTCTTCTCAGTCCTCCCCTTCTTCTCAGATGAGGTGGGCCCTCACATATCATACTCCCTCAGTTCTTCAGACATGTGAAGGCCAAGAGCTTCCCCTGTACTGGGGCTTGATATGGCACACTATCTAGGGTAAGGTGTTCCACTAACCTGCAGCAGATTCCATAACTCACTGCTGGGTGAAGTTTTTCCTAGAATAGATATGCTAGGTTCCTATCTGTTTGGGTCTGTGGGTTGTAGGATGATTATCTTGTGATGGATGGTTAATATCCACTTTAAAAGAGAACATACAATGTTTATCTTTCTGGGACTGAGTCAGCTCACTTAGGATGAGCTTTTCTAGATCCATCCATTTGGTTTCGTGTTGCATGATTTCCTTATTTCTGCTAGCTGTGTAGTAATCCGTTGTATAAATGTACCACAGTTTTTTTTTTAATCCATTCTTCAGTTGAAGGACATCTGGGTTGTATCAAATTTCTAGCTATTACAGATAAAGCTGCTATGAATATTGTTGAGGCAATGTCCTTGTGGTTTTGTGTCTAATGTTTCGGATATATGCCCAGGAGAGGTATGGTGGGTCATGAGGTAGAACTATTCCCAATTTTCTAAGATATCTCCAGATAGATTTCCAAAGTGTTTGTATAAGTTTTCATTCCCACCAGCAATGGGGGAATGCTCCTCTTTCTCTACATCCTCACCAGCATGTGCCATCATTTGAGTTTTTGATCTTAGCCATTCTGACAGGAGTGAGATGGAATCTCAGAGTTGTTTTGAGTTACATTTCCCTGATGACCAAAGATGTGAACATTTCTTCAAGTGCCTCTCAGCTTTAAAGATACCTCCATACCTTCCATTCCAGCTTCCATTCATTGAATTCCTGCCCTGACTTCCCTCAGTGATAGAGTGTGACCTGAGATTTGTAAGCTGAAATAAACTCTTTCCTCCCCAGGTTGCTTTAGGCCACAGTGTGTTATCACAGCCGCAGAGACCCCATCTAAGACACATTTTAAAAAAGCAGAGAATCACATATCTGTGCAATAGCAAAGACACCCCCCAATTCATCTTTCCCTTAGCATTAGTGAGTCCCCCCACCAAGGCAGTCTGATTTATTATTCAGAATGTATTTCTGCTAATTCACATTTTTCTTTCTTTTGAATAAACCTTTGGGGTGACTTTCACCAGATTTCCATTCACTCTTCTTGTTTCTGCTAAGTGCATATAATAAGGTCAAATTCTCATAAAAATATTTTGATGTTTGTATGTATGCTATGTTTTTGTGCATGTGCATTGTCACATATGTGTGAGTAAAATGTGTATGTAAAAGTGTTCAGAGGCCTGAAGTTCACCTGGAATGTTTTTCTTGATGGCTTTCTTTTTTAATTCTAATTAATTTAATTTAATTAGTTTAGAATTAAATTAATAAATTATTTTATTAATTTAGACAAGGTCTCTCATTGAACCCAGAGCTTCTCAGTGCTGACCAGCCTTGGGAATCCCTGTCTCTACTTCCATGCTGGTATGACAGGTAGCAGTCATGATGTCTGTCCAGCTTTTATATGGGTTCTGGGGACCTAAACTCTGGTGCACATTCTTGTACATCAAGTGATTTATCTACTTAGCCATCTCCCCAGATCTTTCTTGATATTTTTCACACATTTTCTCCTGGTAGAGGTGGAAGATTTGGAGTTGGCCTGCCTGCCATTTCAAGCTATCCCCAAATATTCCCCTTCTTTCTGGGGTGGCTAGTTATAAGTCCTTATAAATAATAAATAGGCTTAATAAAACAGAGAGGTAGATAAATTCTGAAGTGATACATAGCGTGTTGACTTCTTAAAATGCGAGTGACAGGAAAGTTCTCCATTCAGCTTAGGCACCAGTAGGAGTGGGACACACACGGTTATCACACAAGGAGTTTCTGTGGTGTGTGATAATTACATAGGGTATTGTCTTTAATTTACAATAGCAATTCTTTGGGTGAAATACCTGGTAGTTATGCTCCCTCCACAAACTGCTTGAAAAGAAGCTGCCGCTGGCATTGGTGGCTAGCGGTAGTGAGCCTTTACCTTTCAGATGAGTTGATTCATGTAGGAAGCGGAACTCAAATATCAGTTAGATCTAAGACAAAAACTCTGTATGAAAGATCCACCTGAGTGGCAGTGGTTACAAGAACAATTAAAATGCAGTCTCTTGAAATCTGTCATTAAATGCAGGATTCTGTGGCTGCGGCCAGATGAACTGGAACTCCATGGCCAAACATGATTTGTGTTGGCTAGTTAGGCAGCCATCTTCTCAAGACTCCTTTGGGTGTGCTTTCCCAGCCAGTGAAAGACCGTATTCCTTGTCCCTCCTCCATTGTCTCTCATCTCTGATTATTTGCCTTTCAAAAGCAAAGTGAAAAAGAAGTATGCTGTGTTGCCATAGATGGCCACTCACTCAGTGCCTCCCTCTATCCATTTGGAGCCTAGAGGGATTCAACATCATTAATGGTGGCAGTGGTTGATGACTAGTTGCTAAGAGGATGTCTACTGTGAAAATGTTTGGGACTTTAGGAACCTTGGGGACTACTGAATACAGAAAGGCAAACACCATGAAAGAAATATCTACAGGAAAGTTTGGGCAGCTGACAATTGTGGAAAGAGCTATTTTCCCAGAAGGTTGACTGGCTATTGGAATGCAGCAACAATTTCCCAGGGGAAGGAACAAAATGAGAAAATCATACAGCTTTTGATTTTAGGAACAGCTTTTCCAGTTTCATAAGGAGTGATTCACAGCTTTGTCTTGTATGCCAAAATTGCTAGTTCTGGAACATCTGGCTCCACAGGTATGAGTGACACTCAGCAATATGCTGTTTGAGTAACTATGTCAGTCAGTTATAATACTGGTGGTCTCTGGGCACCACTTGGTTTTACTCTAAAAAAATAATTATGAAAACCATCATAAGCATTTTTGTGCCATTATATAAATATCAAGTAGGCAAAAAAGGCAGGCACAATTAGATAATGTAGATTCTTTGTTGACCAACTATAAATTGAAAATATTCAAAAATGAATTGTGTTGGTACTAAACATACATCAACATTTTGCTATTAGTCTCTAAACTTAGTATAGTAATTATTTGCTTTGCATTGAGAGTTTTATGTAAACCAGAAGTTGGTACCAGCATAGTCGGGGTATTGCTGTGATAGACCTGATCATGTTTTGGAGACATTTGTGGAAGGACTTTGAAACTTTGATTTACAAATTCCATTGAATACTGAGAGCTCAATTGGAGGTTTTGTAGGAGCTTGGAAGATAAGAATGTTGAGAGCAGTGCAGAAGATGGAGGCTTGGATTGTGAAGTTTCAGAGGGAAGATTAAAGACTATCAGGGCCCTTTGCTACTTTGAATTAAGATTCTGTCCTTCTACCAGCTGTCATTCTATCAGCTGGGGCTGAAGAGTCAGCTGTGATCAAGGAGAGACTAGCAACCGATGCTGGTCAGCTGGAGCCAAGGAATTAGCAGTGATGAAGAAGAGGCCAGCATCACTGAGGTGAAATCTTTTGGGAAGTGTTTCCTCGGGGTCAGCACAAGGAAGTGTGTTCCTGAAGTGGCCCAAGCTATACATTGTAGTGTCAGCTGGATTTGGTAGTCTGTAAGAGTCACCTAGGTGGTACTCATTTTGAAAGCACGAAGAGGTCATGGAGAGCAGCTGAGGCTTGGCACCATGAGCTGCCAGAAGAGGCCATTGGTGAAGGTGAAGTTTCAGTGGCAGTTGAAGCCCCAGGATTGAAGGGGTCATGCAGGCAAGTTGAGACTTGGCACCAGGAAGAGAGTCTGAGAGAAGCTATTGGTGGAAGTCCAGCCCAGTTACATCAAGGGAACCCAGCATACTGAGGATACCAGTGCCATAGGATGACTGCCAAGAACAGCAGCAGCGGTGGAGTGGAGCCAGCCAGAACCTAGAAGACAAGCTGTGTGTGCTGCAGAGGGCAGAACTGGAGAAGTGACCCAAACCCTTTGGAGAAGTCCAAAAGACCATGAGTGGACCCCAAAAACTGGACATTCCATAATTTATGACCATTTTTTGTTTTGGTGTTTTCATTGCAGCAATCAATAGAAACCCTAACAAAGACACCAGAGATGTCTTAAATATATAGTATAAACTGAGAGGTGGAAAAAAGAACAAAACAGAAGTCAACTTACCAAATAAATGGAAGCTGAAAAAGTGAGCTGCCAAGACAATTCTGGAAACTAATGAAGTAGACACAAACTGAAAATTACTCAGAAGAGATATAGTTTGTGTTGTATATTAATAAAATAATAAACTACATGTTTACAAAATATATGTTAAAAAAACCCTTCAGCAAACTTTGGGGCTCCCAATTTCATAAATACCAATGGTCATAAAGGACAGATACATCCTGAAATTTCTGATTGATATTACAAGAGCATGTACCTTCAACTCCACCCTCACTTTTATCAATAGTTGGGTTATCTAGTCTACAAATCAATGCAGAATCTTTATGTTAATCTACACTATAGACCAAATGGACTAAACATACATTTACCAGATATTTACCTAAAAGCTGTAGAATACACATTTTTCTCAGGAGACCATGGAACCCTCTCTAAAATAAATCAAATTTTAGGCTATTGAGAAACACTTAACAAACATAAAAGAATTAAAACAATTTATTGTATCTCATCACTCATAATGGAATAAAGCAATCAAAATTGTTAACAAGAGAAAACATAAATTAATACCACAAAATGGAGATTGATCAATACACTCTTGAATGTCATTGAAGAAATTGGAGGGGAAATTAAGATTTTTCTAGAATTAATTGAAAATGCAAACACAATGTGTCAGAGCCTTTGCAATACAGCAAAAGTAGTCCTTTGAGAAGTCTTACTCATAACTGTTCTTGTTTAAAAATAAGGAGAAGGAACAGACTTCCATATGATTTCTGCATATAAAAAAGCTACAGAGTCAAAATCTATAGCCAATGTCCTACTAAATGAGGAAAAATAAGAAGCATTTCTTTTGAAATGAGACAGGTATACCCATGTTCACTACTTTTACTTACTCTAATACTTGGGTTCTTAGCCAAAGCAATAAAACGGGAGAAAGAAATAAGAGTAACATAAATATAAAAAGAAAAATCACAGTATCTCTATCCATAAGTGTTATGATCCTACAATTAAACAGCCCTAAGGACTTGACCACAAAACTCCTAGAACTGAAAAATACTCTCAGCAAAGTAGCAGGCTGCAAAATCAATACACAGAAAGCCATAGATTTTCTAGGTAGCAATAATGAACCCTGAAAAGATTGGGAGGGTAAGAGAGAATCCCATTTACAACGGCTTCAAAAATTTAAATAGTTAGAAATAAACTTAACATAGGGAATGAAGAAACTTACAATGAAAAATTCAAAACACTGAAATAAAGAAATTGGGGCTGACAGTAGATGATGGAAAAAACCATCAGGTTTGCAGATTAGCAAAATTAATATTGTGGAATGGGGCTGGAGGGATGGCTCAGCGGTTAAGAGCACTGACTGCTCTTCCAGAGGACCTTGGTTAAATTCCCAGTACCCACATGGCAGCTCACAACTGTAGGGGTTGCTAGATTAATTAATAAGTTAGATTTAGTGAATATCTAGGTTTCTGATACAGTCTCTTAATTTGGAGAATGAAGATCAACTTCAGTGTGAGCAATTAGCTTATCAGTTTATGGATGAAGTCACATGAAATGAGGGAGGTCTCTTTGGACTGAAAAAACAAGGTTGAAGCCAGGTGAAACAAGTAAAGACTTTATGACCTGGCATTGTTTTCAACTGTTAAAGGGGCAGAGCCCAAATTAAGCTGAAGCAGGTGGAACAAGGAGCGATCCTATTTAAGGACAAGTGGATGAGCCCAGAGAGCTGCGTGCTAAGGGCCCCCATATGAGAGAGCTCCGAGAGTACTGCTGGAGAAAGTGCTGGTAGACCAATGGCCAGATCTCCCTAAGGCAGAAGGAAGCTGGTGAGCAGATAAAGCCTCAGCAAGACAGCAAAAGGCCAAGGACTAAACCCTGTGGCTCAGCTCTTGCCTAGAGGGGTTTGACCTGTCTGAACAGCGGCCTGAACGGAACTGTGGCCAGCTTTAAAGACTGAGGCAGAGCGGCAGAGTTGCTGATACAAAGGAAATAAGTTGGCCTACATATGCTGAGGTCTCCTAGAGAGAAGAAAGCCTCAAGCCTTATTTAAGGTGAAACTTCAATAGCCAATTTACCCTGACGAACCTGCGTCTGAGATATTCCAGAAGAAAGACTGCTAAGTGCATTAAAGAGTCTATCCCAGAGACTGTGTTCCTGACGACTGAGGACCTGCCCCAGAGACTGTATCCTTATTAAAATAGTTGTAATAGTTATCAATAGGTTTAGTGGTTAGGTCTTAGGGGTCGTAGGCATTTATAGGGGTTGTAGGCATTCATAGGGGTTGTAGGAATTTATAGGTATAGTAGTAAGTGTATTTGTTAATAAATAAGTGTTTAATAATTAAAAAGAACGGTTACACACAACTGTCTTTAACTCTAGTTCCAAGCAATCTGACACCCTCACACTAATACATATAAAATAAAATCAAATAAATTATAAAAAAGAAAGTGAAAATATTCTGGAAATGGGTATATTATCCAAATGATCTTTAGATTCAGTAGAGTCTCTATGAAACTTCCAATGACATTCTTCACAGAAATAGATTTTTTTTAAGTTCCTAAAATGTATACGGAAGCACAAAAAACCTCAAGTAGCCAAATCAACTCTAAGCAACAAAGGCAATGCTGGGGTTGTCACAACACCTGATGTCAAACTACACTATAAAGCCATAACAGCAAAGCAGCATGGTGCTGGCAGAGAGAGCAGACATGTAGTCCAGTGAAATAGAATAGAGGAGCCGTAAGTAAGTGCACATAGGCTCTATCAGCCAATCTTTACTGAAGGTGTCAAGAGCATATATTGGAGAAAGACATCCTCTTCCACAGATGGTGCTGTGAAAACTAAAAAATCACATGTGAAGGGATGAGAGGAGACCACCATATTGCACTCTGTACAAAAATATATTTTTATGTATGTGCGTGTGCTGTTATACTTTTATTCTATAAATATATTTTTAATTAAAATAAAATTACATCACTGTTCCTCCCTCTGGCCCCTCCCTGTCATTTCCTCTCAGATTGATGGTCTCCTTTTCTATGATGATGATTATTATGTATATATGCATATATGCATAAATTATGAATACAACCTGTTGAGTCTGTTTTTAATTGCTTACGTGCATATGGTTTCAGGACTGGCCACTTTGATCTGAATAACCAAATAGGGGGCTCTCCCCTAGGAGAAGGTCATTAATTGCTTGTAGTTCTTTGTCTAGGCTTTAGTTAGGGTTTTATTGCTGTGAAGGGACACCATAACCACAGCAACTCTTATAAAGAAAAACATTTATTAGAGGATGCCTTATATTTCAGAGGTTTAGTGCATTATCATCATGGTGGGAAGCATGGCAGCACACAGACAGACATGGTGCTGGAGAGGTAGCTGAGAGTTCTACATCTTGAACAGCAGGCAGTAGGGAGAGAGTAACACTGGGTCTGGCTTCAACTTCTGAAACTTCAAAGCCCATCCCAAGAGACACACTTCCTCCACCAGCTCGCTGCCACAATTATGCCAACAGGGCCACACTTCCTAATAGTGCCACTCCCTATTAGTCTGTGGAAGCCATTTTCATTCAAACCACCACAGAGTGGAACCTTCCTTCCATGTTAACATGTCTATTGATCTTGATCAGGCAGAGACACTTCATTTTTGTTTTTGTTGTTATTCTTACTGTTTTTTTGAATTTTTAATATCTTTTGATTGGCTTTTGTGTGAATTTCACATCATGCATCCTGACCCACTCATCTCCCACCTCCCCTCATACCTGCCCTCCACACTTGCAACCTCTCCCAACAGAAAAAAAAAATCTTTCTCTCTCTTTTTGTGGAAGCTGTAGTGTGTCACAGTGTGTCTCACAATATTCCCTTTTGCCCACACATTTTTGCTTACAAATATTCATTACAGTTACTCCTTGTCTGGTATGAGGCCTCTGACTTCTGCCAATAATTAAACTTTTGTCAATACTGGAACCTCACTGCGACTCCTCTCAGAAATCCTGTTGTTGACCTATGTCATGGAGATCCTGTAGTTTTGGGTCTGTGGAACTGGCCTCTTCACCCACTCCAGAAGTTCATTCATCCATAGGATGTATATTGGGGTGGGCCAACTCAAAGCCCTGGTTCTGGGCCTGCAACCCCCATATCAATGGCCAGCTCTACTATGCTACCCAGGTAAGGTGCAGGGCCTGCTCTCCCAAGTGCTTTAACAGGTAAGGGAGTGGGCCAGTTCTCTTGTTCTCATGACAACAAGGCCAATTCACCTGCCTGCTACCTGTGTCAAGGGCAAAAGCAAATATGCCACCTCTCAGTGGACAATAGTCAGGACCAGCTCTCCTGGGCTCATCCCTTTGGGGCTGGTTCACTTGCAACTCCCACATCGAGTGCTGGCTCTACTGTGTTGCCCAGATGAAGGTGCATGGCCTGCTCTCCTAAGTGCTACAGCATGTGGTCTCCTGTTCACTTGACACCAGGGCCAGGTCTCCCACCTGCTACAGGTGATGGGAGGTGAGGGAGAGGAAGGTATCTCTCCCTTGTCCATGCTACCACAGGGAGATGAGAGGTAGGCCAGCTCTCTCAAGCTTGCATCCTTGGGGCCAGCTCACTTGCAACTCCCAAAATGTTCAAGGCCTGCTCTCCAGAGTACTGCAGCTGGCTAGGGCCAGGGTCAGCTCTCCTGCTCTCATGTCTTTAGGGCCAGCTCTCCTACAATGCCCAGGTGAGATGTAGGCCAGTTCTGCATAATCTTTAGACATCAACATGTCTCCAGGTGGGAGCCCAGACCAACAATGTCCACCTGGCTTTTGGTGGTAACAGCTCCCTGCTGCTGCAGGGCCATGGACCCAGGTATGGCCCCTGTTGGCAGCAGAGGCCAGGACCCCACCATGGTCCTAGATGGAATCACCAGCTACTCACATCAGGATGTTCCTCACTATCCTTAAGTGTCCAATTCTGCCTCTCTTCATAGTGGCCACTTCCTTCTGTTTCTTTTTCTCTTCCACTTCTCCATCCATCACTTACTTGTTTCTCTTAGTGGTGCCCAGGGTCTCTGAGTGTCTGGGCTGGTCTCAGGAGTGATCTCATGAGTGTTATGTCCCATTTGTGCATTGCCCATTATGGCACCTGAGAGCGGTCATCTCCAGCATGGTCTGACTCCCAGGCCTGCATGGCACCAGACTGGTGTTTATCTCAGGCTAGCTATCTCAGGCTAGCTCCCTGTCTAGGCCCCATGGTACTAGTCTGGTGGTTGTCTCATGCTCACTCCTTGCCCAGCTCTCTCAAGTGGCCATCTGCCTGGGGTCCGTGGTGCCAGGGAAGGTTCTTCGAGTCTCTGGCTTGCTTATTGTCCTGGGAACCTGTTTGGGCTTGCCTGGTGTTGAACTGGTGGTCATCACAGGCTAGCTCCCTGATAGGTCCTCTGGCATAGAATTGGTGGTAGTCTCAGGCTTGCTTTTTTTTTTTAGGGAATGTTAGGCTACTATTCATTCAGATGTTCATAGTTCAGAACTCTGAATGTAGACCTAGCCTCTCCCCTCTCTGCCTCCTACTGATGTGCATGTGACACAGCAGACACTTCTGCAATGCCTATAGGGCTAGGGACACTTCGTTTTTATTACATAGTTTTGATACACTCAATATGTCTGCATATTCTGCACTTAACTGATAAATGGGTAGGTAATGATACTTTATATTTTATCTTAATTTATGTAAGCTGTTTGTCAGTCTGTGCCACACAGTGTGTGCTGGGAAGATGGTGGTTGTCATTCTTCAGCTATATCCAAGGAAGGGAAAACTGCTGTCTTGTAAGCGTGAAGCCTGAAAGCAACTGCTGCATAGCAAACCAAGTAACTCGGAGCAGGACTCAGCCATGACTTCAGAGGTCTGTGGAAGCAGCCTGCCTTCTCTATTCCCATAGTTCTGTAGCATCTCCAACTCTGCATACCAGCCACCTCACTGGTCTTTCTTCGGTATGTTCCTTGTGCAATATTCGCCAGCGCTTGGGCTCTCTCTGTGCAAATAGACCCCAGAACAGATTCCACTTCAGCCCACAACCTGGTGTCCATCACACTGTAGTTCTCCACTACACAGCCTCATGTCTCTTAGATCACAAGTGCCACATACATTCTCTCTAACATTCTGAAATAAAGTTTATAAGATATAACTTTTAATAGAATGGTTTTTAGATAAGAAAGATACTCTTTATTGGACTTTTAGGGTGGAAACCTTTTAACTGTAATTCCTAGACTCATCCATCCATCCTCAATAGATCAATTAAATAATGAAATGCAGAGAAAGGAGTTTATTTAGCGAAATGTGCAGAATTAAGCAGTCAAGGCCAAGGTGTGGTCCCATCACCATTGTCCAGCATTCTTTTAGCTCTAGGCTCTCATGCAACGTGGTTTGGCAAGTTGTCAGAACTGTGAAATTGTTTCTGTTGCCATTGAGACTCTAATCCTTCCCTTCCCCTAGTATGATATCAAAAATTCTAATTCCCTGATGTCCATTGTCTCAATAGTCTAGTGACTAAAGGGAGACCATGAGTGTTTCTTTTGAGAGTGTCCTCATTCCTACCAAGATGGTTGCAATTCCCTCCCTTTTGCTCTTTGACCTCAATCTTGAAGAATTTCATGTGAGAATTCCCAAAATATGCCTATGCCCAAAGCAAAGATCATAAACACAATACTACTAGGAGCCACAGTTGGAAGACGTCCAGTTGGTGTGAGGCAGCCATCCATAAGAACCACCTCTCCATGGTCTCTCAGTTTCGGTTGCTTTCAGAAGGGATGGCAAACATGACTCCATCTGTGTCGACAGCTCTGAGACACGGTCCTCTGATGATGCCAGGAGACGTTGCCCAGAAGTCCTTTATATATTAACACACCGAGTATTTTTGGAGCGAAGTTTAGCATCTTTGGCTCAACTGCTTAATGGATTTACAGCACTGCAGAAATTTAAAACTTTCTGCCTCTTAAAAGCTCATGGGAGGATGCTAGTGACAACAACCAGGCTTGGTTTTGATGTTCAAGTGCATCTCACAAAGCTGTAAAAGAATATTTGTTCAGTGAAGGGAAATAGATACCAGCCAGGGCTTCAAACAGCAGGACTGTCCACCCAGCAGAGCCTTGCTGCTACTCCCATTGTTTCATCTGAATAGGAGTGATTTTTAAAATAGCAGAAATAGGACTTGGGAAGGAATGCAAAGAGGCTCTGAATCCAGCCACTAGACTGGTCATTGTCATATTCTATCTCCCTACATGGCTCTCTCTCCTCTTTATGTCCATTACTCTTTTATTTAATGAGTAATATTAACTTAGCAAGCCGAATTGGCCCTTCTCTGTTCTTACCCTATATTGTGTTCCTCAACTCTTACTCTTTTTTCCTTTCAAAAAAAAAATTCCTCTCCTGTGATGTTTTGAATAGTAATAGCCCCCATAGATTCATGCATTCAAATGCTTGGCCCATAGACAGTGGTGTAAAAAAATATGGCTGATTAAGTTATTTAGCCAGTATTTATATTATATGAATTGGTTTGGCAGTTGTTAATCTTTAAGCAACCATTACAAAAGAGTATACAGAGACCACATGGATTTGTAACAAGCCTTGGCCTGAGTTGTGCATTCCTGGCCCATCTAAGCTAGCTCGCAATTCTATTACCCAAATATGACTCCATATATACATATGTCCCCTTGGACTGCCATTCTCCATGATATGCCGATATTCCTGGCCATGTGGAATGAGGTTCCTTTTTCTAACCCATGGTGTGTGCCTCCTTCCTGCTGCTCCTGGCTGGAATCCTTCTTCTTCCTGCTGCTAGCTAGAATCTTTTTCTTCCTTTGTCTAAACTGCATGCTTCCTGCTCTAATCCCGGGAAGTCCCACCTTTCTCTGTCTTTGCCCAATCTCAGGCCTTGGCATTTTATTTAACCAATCAGATTCAATGTAAGTAACAGACAGCAAGCAGGACCAATTAATTAACATTTAGAATGCTTAACACTACCCCAACAGAGTGGCACTATTAGAAGGTGTGGCTTTGTTGAAGTAGGTGTGGCCTTGTTGGAGGAAGTGTGTCATTGTGGGGGTGGGCTTTGAGGTCTCATTGTGGCACACAGTCTCCTGCTGCCTGCAGATAAAGATGCAGAACTCTCAGTTCCTTCTCTAGCACCATGTCTGCCTACATGCCACCATGTTTCCCAAGATAATGATAATGGACTAAACCTCTGAAATTGTATGCTAGCCCCAATTAAATGTTTTCCTTTATGAGAGTTGCCATGGTTATGGTGTCTTAACATAGCAATAGAATACTGACTAAGACATCTCCCAGGGAACACAGGCTGGTCTGCTTTATAAGATTTCTAATGGCTCAGCCTCCTGAGAGATGGGATTGCTATTCTTTGTCATGCAATAATGTGCCTTTTCACTCCACCTTTCTCCCAAACCCCTTCAGTTCCCTCCCATCTTGGTTTGACCTCTACAGTTCCCCATTTTATCTGAATCCTATTTCTCTATCTCCTATCTAGTAATCCTGAGTTTTGCTTTGCTTTTTTCTTTTTTCTCTTCCTTCACACTCATACCCAACAGTAATAGATCATTACACACAGACCATTTAGTTCCTAAGATTACTGGCTCTTAAGTGGCAATTGTATTTTAGTTGACTGTTGCTCTCCTTTTACACTTATGTATACAGGAAGAGCGGTTGGAAGGAGGGTGGTAAGAGGGTGGGAAGGGAGGTAGGTAGTGGGGTAGGAAGGGGTGTAGAAAGGTACTAAAAAGGGACTAGGAAGGGAGGAAAAGATAGAGAGAGAGCATGAGTCACAGTCCGTGCATGGAGGTCAACCTGTGGGAGTCAGTTCTCTTCTTTCAGTGTGTGGCTTCCATGAATAGAACTTGGGTCACCAGGCTTAACAGCAACTGTCTTCACCCATGAGTCATGTCACTTCTGCTAGTACTCTGTTTTCATAGTGGCATCTGGCTAGTGCCCTTGTTGGAGACAGTGTTCTGCCCTCAGGAGAACACTGAGGGATGAGCCTGAAAGCCTACACAAAATGGAGGGAAAATACACCACAACCCTACTATAACCTATTCCCTCCTGAACATTGCAAGCTCTTGACTGAAAGACTAAAACAGACTTAAATTAAAAAGTGACCTAACTCCTGATGTGCAAATCCCAATGCAAAAAACACAAGTAACATGAAAAACAATATACATCTCTTCAAAAGTTGTCAATCCTCCAATAACAACTGCTAATAAGAGGGACTTAAATGGAATTCCCAACAAAGAATTCAAAGCAAGGATGATAAATATGTTCAAAGAAATAAAAAAGGACATAACTAAACTGCTGAATGAAGTCCAAGAGAATAAAAACAAACAACTAAATAAAATAAGGAAGTCAATTCAGTATAGAAAATGAAATTCAATAAAGAAATACTAAATGCCAGCCAGCCAAACACACACACACACACACACACACACACACACACACACACAACTTAGACATGCCAGGAATAGTAATTTTAGTGCACAATAAGAAAACAAAAATGAAAAATAAAAAATTCAAAGTTGTTACTAAAGTTATTTTCAGGAACTCTAGGGGCAGATTAAATTTTTTCATGCCACTTTAGACACAAAATGATATGCAGACATTTTAATTTACTCAGAATGTACTATTACATAAATTATAAGTTTACAAAAGATCCATAAGCTAGAATTCTCCTGGAGGGGAATCAAGATACCATACACTTATTATGCTTCACAAAGCAAAGTAGATCCTCTCAATACTTCAATATCTTGTTTCTCTGTACCCCAAATGGTTCAAGGGTACCCCAATGGCTCATGAGAACCTTGAGAGCAACATACTTACACATGCCCAGTCACATGGCAGATGTTCAAATTGTTCAACAGAACTTCAAATATTATCAAGAAGTTGTTGTACAAATGGCACAATATCCCAGATGGTGCAACAGAGACTCAAACTCCCAGAAAAGCTTGAAGAGCAGCCAGTTGCCAAAATGATGCTTTAAAATAAATCAAAAACAAAAAACAAAAAAACTGTGTTAGTTATCATTGGATCAAAATGATGAATTATCTGATAAGAAGCAATTTAAGAGAGGGAGACATTGCAGTCAAGGGGTCATTCCATTTTGGTGGGGAAGGCATGGTGACAGGAGGGGAGGCAGCTGGTTACGTTGCAACCACACTTAGGAAGCAGACATTCCAATTCCTCAGCTCACTTTCTTTTTCTATTCAGCCCAAGACCCCAGTGCATGGAATGGCACCACCCTTAGTTGGATAAGTCTCCCTGCTTTTATTAACCCATTCTTGACAATCCCCACAGCTATGCCCAGAAGCTTTTCTTCTAGGTGATTCTAGATCCTGTTAGGTTGGCAATATTAACTATCATAAATCTGAATGGCTCAAGGGTGCCTCCAAACCAACAGGAAAGTAAAGCCCATAGTTCCTCAGTTGAGGAGAATTTACCAAGTGTCAGACTCTCTTGAAAGTCTAAAACAAAAGTTCTAACATTAGTTTCTCGGTTCCACCAAATAAAGGTGAAATCAGCTGAAGCCATCAGAAGTGAAGATAATGAAACACCCTGGAGTGAGATGATTCCCATATCCAGGTTCTGCTTGTTAGATAGCCACGGAGAATAAGAATGAGGCCAAAAATGGGGACAGAACCAGCCCATATGTCTCCAGAAAAACACATTCCAACCTTCTGACTAGAATACCTGATGTTCAAATCATGGCCTTCGTGTCCCAAGGGTCAGAATGATCTTGAATGCAGAATGTTTTTCCCCTCATATGAGGCTGTTGGCAGCAATAGTGAAAAGCAGAGAAAGGAGATTTACTCTATGTGACCCCATTGGGAGCAGAAACAAAGAGGTCTAGCGACCTCCAACTCCATCTTTTTCTGACATGAGGATTAAGTTTAGAAAGTGATGGGGTGATGTTATGCATTCTAAATGTTAATTTACCTGCTCCCAAAAGCCTGCTTGCTGTATGCCAAGTGACGCTATGCTACCTTTCTTGTTAACTATTGTCTCTAATTTGTTAAATAAATGTTGAGGCCTGAGATTGAGCAAAGACAGAGGTAGGCAGGACTAAGGTACACAGGCTTTTGAATCAGAGGGGTTCATGGGAAGAAGCCTCCAGAAGAAGAAAAAGGAAGAAGAAACCAGGAGCAGGAAGAAGACACACAATGGGGTAGATTAAAGAAGATCATTCCACATGGCCTGGAACATTGGCATATTGTGGAGAATAGCAGTCCAAAGGGATGTATGTATATATGGGGTCATATTTGGGTAAGAGAATTATGAGCTAGCTTAGATGGGTTAAGATTGCACAATCCAGACCAAAGCTTATTAAAATAAGGTGTCTGTGTGCTCCCTTAACAGAAGCTGCTTCTTTACAGCAAAGGTGAAGAGCTAGGGCTCTCCTTGTGTACGAAAAAATTGGAAGCCTTCTAGATGAATTATGGAAGGTATTTAACCACTTAGATTAAAAATGGAGGAATTCGGTGGGCCAAGATGGCGGCAACCTACACTGACGCATTTTGAACGCGGGGAAAAAAGAGCCATAAAAAACACAGAGTTATTGGGCACTGTGCAAAAACCGGAGGGGCTAGACCCCCCCACGGGAACACTCACAGCTCCCAAGGGACTGTTAAAAGTCCCAGGGCAAGGCTCTCCCCATCTCTCGCAGACACGGAAGCCACTAAACCGGGGACTCGGGAACTCCCATTTGGAGAGGCGCCTGGTAAGATCGATCCCAACTTACAGCAGGCAGAATCAGGGTCCACTTGGCCATAGATCGCTGGCCTGTTGGGCTCCCCACACATCAGGTTGAACTTATACCCACTTAAAAAACTTTGCGAGATAGTGGAAGGCTTAGCAAGGAATAAACAGGGGGCTCAGCGGGTGGTCCACAGCCGCTAGTGAAGCGGAGGGCAGGAGGTTCCGAGAGAGCACGGGAAGCTGGGAACACAAAAGCAGGCGGGAGGGGCCGAATCCTGCACACTCACAGTAGCACAGCTGGGGAGGGAGCACGGCTGGAAGGGCCAAATCCCCGCGAGCCCACGGCAGGTCATGTGGGGAGAGAGACAGGCGTGGGCGGGGCCAGAGATCCGTGCACCCACGGCTGAACTGCTGGGGCAAGAGGATCACTCAGGCAGCCGGAGGATCCGGGGCTTGGGGTACCCACGGGACCTGTGGCGGCGCAGACAGGAAGGGAATCAGGCACAGAGTCCAGCCCTGTGGCGAGAAGCCTAGAGAGAAACCAGAAATTGGGACCATAGCTGTATCCTGGAAAATCCAGACATATTAGGTGTGGAGCCAGACCCTGTCAGCCTCCGTGACGACAAACAAAGCCCACAGAATCTGTGCCTGGGCAAACAGGCCCATACCATCAGAACCATTACAGGCTGATAACTCAGAGTGCAACATAGGGAAGTCTGAATTGGGAGCAGTGAAACAATCCTGGTCCATTACTCACAACCTGGGAATAGGCTGCACCAGCTCACAGTGCCTCAGGCGATTAAAACCACAGTGACCTTGAAATCCCCCTGTAAGCAACGACAGATAGCCAAGTAACTCGTCCCCTGCACCAAATCATCCACTGTGGTTCCAAGCACAGAAAACAGACAGCTAAATGCATCCAATGGAGAAAGGTCAAAAAAAAAA
>CAJQZJ010032438.1:3494291-3519985 GCA_907164525.1 Lophiomys imhausi
TGGTTAGATAGTAGAATGTTAAAGTCAGGGGCCAAATATGTATAAACTGGACATTGGGAAGGTATACTGGGCCATTTAACTCTCATAAATGTGGCATATTTATATCTATTGTTTTGTATAATACTGTTATAAGAGAAGGAACCATCTATTGGACTGAAAGGGGAAACTTCTGGGGGGAAGAGGGTGGAAAGGCGGGATAGGAAGGGGGAATAGGGAGGGGTTTGTTACTGAGATGTAACTTGAAGAAAAAAAAATAGAGTATTAAAAAAATAATAATAAAATAAAAATGGAGGAATTCATAATGTCTCAATACATTTGGATTCCATTTGAGTTTATTTCTCTGGGCATACAAATGATTTTTACACTGACAATTGTGGTTCTCTGTATCATTTTTGAGAAAGATGGAAATAAGATAGGCTTAGAAAAGGAAAGAATTTACAGATGTAATATTAAGTTACTAACAATGACAATGTTGGAAGGAGGGAGTTCCTTCCTGATAGGTAATACAAAATTGATGGCAGCTGGAGCTCAAATTCCCTGGCTAATAGGTGCTTGTCAGGACTATATGAAATAAACCCTTCTATACGAGGCAGGGAACAATGAACAAAACTTTTATTGAAGCATGGGATGGCAGTTAGACTAAGGCTTTTGGTATGTTCTTATTTCTTTGCTTGATTTTTGTTTCGATGTTTTTGATTTTCCCTATATCTGGAGGTAGAATATTTTTGTGATTTGGCAATTAAAAACATGAGACATTTGTAAGGATTTTGGGACAGACTTAGAATTGTCACTGTAGTTCAGAGTTGCTCTCTGGGTTACAGAGCTACTATTATCTGGGATTTAAGTGAAATATTTGAGCAGGGTGGTAATGGCACACGCCCTTAATCTCATCATGCTGGAGGCAGAAACAGGCAGATCTCTGAATTCTAGACCAGCCTAGTCTTAACAATGAAGTCAGGGTGGGAACCCCTGCTGATAAGATAAGGCTGCTTGCTAAGTACAGTCTAGAATTCAAAATGACACTTTTTTTTCCTTGAAGGTACTATGTAAGTTTTTGCTTAGTAGTAAATAATAATGTCCTTATGGATCTAATGGATAATACACATAATCTTAAATTTATATAAAAAGAAAGGCATGAAAAGCTAGTCTCCTTAGATGTGGGGCTTCCACAGGAGAAATGGTTTTAAGAGGCATTTTGCCTAGCCGGGCGTTGGTGGCGCACGCCTTTAATCCCAGCACTTGGGAGGCAGAGGTAGGCGAATTTCTGTGAGTTCGAGGCCAGCCTGGTCTACAAAGTGAGTCTAGGACAGTCAGAGCTGTTATACAGAGAAACCCTGTCTCGAAAAACCAAAAAAAAAAAAAAAGAGGCATTTTGCCTCTAAAAGAGATATATTAGACTCTGGGCAAGGTGGTGCACACCTTTAATTCCAGCACTTGGGAGGCAGAGGCAGGAGGATCTCTGTGAGTTCAAGGCCAGCCTGATCTACAAAGTGAATCCAGGACAAGGATACACAGAGACATCCTATCTTGAAAAACATAAAAAAGAAAAAAGAAAGATATGTTAGTCAATATAAAGACCCAGAATTAGGCTGGGGGAGAAACATGCAAACTGCATGCCTCCCACTGCCAACAGTTAAGAAAAGATAACATAAAATAGCATATCATGCTATTCGAAACCAATCTCCTCAAGAATGGGGTTCCCATGGGAGAACTGAAACTCAGACTAATACAAAATGGTTTAATTAATATTATTGTTTAATAAATGCAATTCAATGATTTATATTCATACCTTGATCCCAAAACTTAGGAGACAGGGAAAAAACAGGTTCCTTGTATGTTCAAGGCCAATCTAATCTACAGAGTTATACAGAGAAAATCAAGACAGCCCAAACCACAAAGAGAAACTCTGTCTCAATAAGGATAGATATATCCAAATAGAAATTAAATCCCCAAGGAAAGGAGAAAAAGAAAAAATATAAATGCATACCTTTGATCCCAAAACATGGGAGACAAAAACAGAGACAGATAGATTCCTTTTGATTTTGAAGCCAACCTAATCTACAAACAGTCCGAGCTACACAGAATAAACCTGTCTCAATCAATTAATAGATTTATATCAACTGTAGAGGAGAATACTTAAAACTCCATACAGTCTTATGTTGAATTTTCAACTTAAAATTGATTACATATAGCCATACATATGTAATAATAATTACCAAAAAAGTCTTCCATCCAAACTGATAGAATTCAGATTTGATTGGAAAGACCTCCTACAGATCTTGGCTACAAACAAAAGAACAAACATATAACTTATATTTGCTGATTACACTATGTGGAGACAGCTCAGACTTGCTAAGACATACATACATATATATGTATGTATGTATGTATGTATCCAATGAAATCTTGTTGGCTACCTAGAAGCCAGACTTATTATTACATGCCATCCTTTCATATGGCATGAATGGAGACTTACAAATGTCTCTCTTCTACTCAAAGAAAGAGCAGAACATCTTCCTTAACTGATTTGTGCATCCTGCATATCCCAGGCATCTTTGTAATTACAGAACTATATGTCACTAGTAAGAAATTATATATTTTCAGAACAAAAGGACAAGACACCAAAGAAGACAAGACAAATAGCCCAGATGATCCAGCCTCACAGACTACCTCAATAGATGTTTCCTCAAAAATCTCTATCCAAAACAGCTTCAAATGGCTTGCTAAGATGGTCCAGTCTCACAGACTGTTCCAGCCAGGACCTCAATAAAGCCCTGAACTTTCCCACCCAAAATTGAACTTTGAACTAAAAACTTCTCAGGACATTCAAATTGCTGAGCACATAGAGACTGGACAACAAATATTACTATTAACTTGCTTAACCATTTTTCCATTTTATTTGGGCCCCCAAATAGGTTTTCTGATTTCCCAAATCATCAGGAAGCAATTTAAAAAGAGTGATGCCCCATTCCCAAAAGGTGGAGTGGATGATTCTTTGGTAATTTGTTGAGTTATAAATGTTATTGGTTACAAGTTGTTAAATGGTCTTGTTGAGTAAAGTATAGGAGGTTAGACTCAGGGATTTCTCTCTTTCTTTTTCTTTTCTCTATCCTTCTTTCTCTCTTATATAAGGGAAGAAGACTTGAAAAGGAAAAAAGAGGGGGAATATGGGTATACAATATAGAAATGATAAGATATAAGGGTAGATTATTGAATCTGCTCTGAAACATAGAGCTATTGCTCTTCCCAAAATAAGGTTATCTTTTGATACACTGGTATAGAATTTTGTATACTGATACAAAAATAAGGTTAATTTTTATTCGTTGGTATAGAATTTTATATTTTGACACACAGATATTTATATTTCAACTCTTACAAAAGATATGGTGCCTATACAACTCATTTAAAATTACATATTTAGTTCCAATATTTTTATGGGTTGCTATTGCAATCTATTTAGGCATCTGAGTAATATAGGTTGGTGGCTGGCCAGTTGAGCTCCTGGTCATGTCAAATACTAGTCTCAATTTATCACAAAATAATGCTTCCTAGTTTTTTTTTTTTTTTTTTAGATTTTCAAGACAGGGTTTCTCTGTTTATTCTTGGCTGTCGTGGACTCACTTTGTAGACCAGGCTGGCCTTGAACTCACAGAGATCCACCTGCCTCTGCCTCCCGAGTGCTGGGATTAAAGGTGTGCGCCACCACGCCCGGCAATGCTTCCTAGTTTAAATAGAAATTAAATGATTACAAATATACAGTTTGTCTGTTTAGACATAACATAGATAGATAGATGATAGATTTATAAATAAATCAATAGATGTCTTCAAAACCCTCAGAGGCATACAGAACATGGCATTTAAAGATGTTTTTATTAAGAAGTGTTTGACTTAAGACAGTCAGCTCCTGACAGCTCCCATTTGACTAGGAAGGAGATAATGAGCATCAAAAATCTCTATCAGGATATAATTCCTACTGGGCAAAAATGTCCCTGCTCTCTCAACAGACTATATGCAGTCCAAAGATGGACTAGAACTTAAATTCAGGTAAGTCGATGTCCTGATTCTGTAGAGACAGAGTGGGAAAATCCTTCTTATTTCCTGCTGCACAATTTAGTCTGTGAGATATGTGATGGGGTGGTGTTAGGCATTCTAAATGTTAATTAGTTCTGCTTGCTGTCTGTTACTTACATTGTCTCTGATTGGTTAAATAAATGCTGAGGCCTGGAGATTGGGCAAAGATGGAGGTAGGCAGGACTAAGGTGTGCAGGCTTCAGAGACAGAGATCTTGGGAGAGAAGCCAGGAGCAGGAGGAAGAGGAACATATGCCATGGGGGAGATTAAAGAAGATCATTCCACATGGCCTGGAACACTGGTATAGTGTGGAGAATAGCAGTCCAAAGGGATGTATGTGTATATGGAGTCATATTTGGGTAATAGAATTATGAGCTAGCTTATATGGACTAGGATTGCACAACTCAGGCCAAGGCTTGTTAAAATCCATCCAGTGTCTATGTATATTCATTTATAATGGTGGGTTAAGGGTTAACATTACCAACCAATTAATGATAATATAAATATTGGGTAAATAATTTAATTAGCCATTTTTGTCTACAGATATGCTTGGCCAGAAGGCTAAAGATGGTGCTCCAACAGTATCGAGAAATATTTGGGACTGTCTAGGCAGCAAACTGTCATTTTTCCATTCTGGAAACTGCTCTCCTAGGCTTCCTACTCACTCAAATAATAACTTTATCCCTTCTTATGTCTTTGATGAGCCTGAAGACATAATAGATATAAAATTTCAATTGAGCTTGAGTTGTTTAGGATTTAAAAGGATATTTTCAAATCAAAATCAAATCTTTATAAATATAGGATAGGATATAAAATATGTAGGTTCAGAACTTTAGATACACATGAAAGACGATCTTTTTTCTTCAAGATATCCTGATACAAATAGGCTAAAAATTATGTGTGTAATTTTTATATATGGTTTTCTTGATTGTTTAATATTTGTTCTTCCTGTTTTTACTATATGAGTTAAAAATAATTAGCCTTTTTATTAGACAAAAGGAGGGAACTGATGAGGTGATGTTATGCATTCTAAATGTTAATTAATCTACCTGATGCCTGCTTGCTGTACACCAAGTGGAGCTGTGTTAACTTGTCTGTTAACCATTGTCTCTGATTGGTTAAATAAATGCTGAGGCCTGAGATTGGGCAAAAACAGAGGTAGGTGGGACTAAGGTGCACAGACTTCTGAAGCTAAGGGTTCATGGGTAGGAGAAGCTCCAGAAGAAGAAGCCAGGAGCAGGTAGAAGGAGACATACGATGGGGTAGATTAAAGATCTACCTGGAACATCAGCATAGTGTGGAGAATAGCAGTCTAAAGGGATGTATGTATATATGGGGTCATATTTGGAGAATAGAATTATAAGCTAGCTTAGATGGGCGAAGATTGCACAATCCAACCCAAGGCTTGTTAAAATCCATCAGATGTCTGTGTGCTCATTTATAATAGCGGTTAAGGATTAATACTGCTGACCAATTAAGTATAATATAAATACAGGTTAATAATTTAATTACCCATTTTCTATAAGAAAGAGGGCAAGAGGTATTCATAATAAGCAGTCCTGGTCAGGGTGACCCCACCCATCATTGACCCATCCTAGTCTCAGTCCAGTTTCTCCCACACAGCGATGTGACAAGTTATCAGAACCATGTGAAATCTCTTCCTGGAAGACAGATGTCTCTGCCTGGCACCTGGGGCTCCAGCCTTCCCTTCCTCAGGTTTTAGATTCCTCAGGAGATTTCAGTTTCTTGAAGCTCATTGTTTGAATAAGCTGATGGGACACATATGTTTCTCTTTAGGATATCTTTGCTCTTCTTGGGATGGTCACAAAATGATTTGGCAATATAGGAGAATATTGTTTTCAGTATAAACATAGCTACACTAGAAAACATGATCAAGAAGTCAAGTGATAATACCAATTCCTAATTTTAAAAGCATTCATTTTCCCCGTTATGTCCCTCTGACAGATGAGCTAAATTATAGATTTATCTAAACACAAGTAAAATCACTGTGAACATGATTGATACTAACAAAGACCAATGCTGTGATTTGCCTCATCGCAGGCACAGTGGCTTGCTGTCTAAGCCAGTGGGGGAGTCTACTGTCTCCCACCTCTATGTAAGATCCAGCTCCAGCCTAAAATCAACATGTAGGTGGGAATGGTAAAAGAAGGAGTTATTATAGGTATTTCAAACAGCCCAGCAGGAAATTCCACTGAGGTTCACCAGAATGCCACAGATGTTTACTGTAACAGAATGCCAGATACTGTGAAGATTACATCAGCCACATTTCTGGCGAACATAATTTGGAGCAATGAATGACTAGCATAGTACATTTGGTGAAAACAATCGTTTTAGAATCATAGAGTCGTAGATGGAAGGATGAAGTGGGTTACTATAGAAATCCTGTCATTCATGTTGTCAGATTCCATGTCTGTGGCTCCAACTGAAAACATTGAGAAAATGATTATATCGATTCTGATCACATGCAGACATTCCCTCTATTTAGTGTAGTGTAACAAGTGTGGAGTGCAGAAGGGAGTCCTAATGCTAGGGCGTGGACTCCCCAGTGTCAGGCACCATTTCAAAGTGACATCTGGAGACCATTAAGGGACTGTAAGGAAATTCTGCTGATAAGGTTGAAGTCTGACATTACTGGAAAGCCCATGAGCTCGGTGTAAAATGACAGACTCACTTTGTCATCAGGGTCTCTCCTTCTCTACCTGGGGGTTCCTGGACTCCTGGATCCCACACACTCTATCTGGGGAATGTCACATAGCCCTCAGGGTAATTACAGGTCCAACCCTTTCTCCCTATAAGAAATCCATTGAGCAGCACCTGGGATTCCTGGAAATGCCTCTCCATGCTAATGAGATAGCTTCAAATCTTAGCTTTCAATCAATGACCTTTGCCCATGCCTCTAACCATACCTGGAGTTCTTCCCCCACCCCTCCACTCCACCCCACTCCCTGCTGCCCATAGGATAATTAGGTACTGTGTTCCCTTTCTTATAATAGGACCATGCTACTGCATGTAAATGAAGCATTCCTGGCACTCCTAGTCTCAGCCAATAAAACACGGCCACCCCCAAAACCCCTCCCACTGCCCAAGATATATAATGTCCCTGCTCATGTAATAAATAATTCCCTCATTCCTCCATCCACTTCATCAAAGATCGTCTGAAACTCAATGCTTATTTTTGGCTGTAACACTTGGGAAGGAAGACTGTCTTTCTCCCAGAAGAATTCATCGCTGGACCTTTGGATCTGCCTGCCTAACCAGGCCTCTACTGCTAGCAGCCAGAGCTCACTTCAGGGTGCCCAGGGTGTAAGCTCCTGCTGCTACCTCATCACTGCTGTCACCCCTAGCACAAGCTGCTGCTCTCTCCTGTACCACCCATCAGCAGTGCTAATCTGTGGCAGAAAGTTGTTGGTTGTTCTTGAAGCAGTTGCCAGATTTGCCCAAATCAAGTCAGGCTCCCACTACTGTTTGACTCAGTTCAGGAACTCTGAGCTCCCTGATACTGCTTGGCCTGGGGTCAGCAGCTTAGCTAAAAGGGTTATGATCTTATGCTGAATGACATGGACCTCTATTATAAATCTGTGTTCTATTCTTTATTTATTCTTCATGTATGTGCCTGGGTGTACACATGTGCACTATGTCTCTATCTCCCCTAGAGTTTTATTTGAGAGCTCAACATTTCACAGTGGGGAAAGTCTGTTCTACTACTGCTCCATACAGACTAGATGTCCTGTGACATGGGTCTCGTTCCATGTCTCATTCTTTTCTGCCCAGAAACCAACTGAACTTTTACCTTCCTGCAGAGAAGCATGCACTTTGGGCTTGGCCACAAGTCCCGAGCTCCCTGGAAGAGGCAGAAGCACAAGGGACCAGGGATTAGCTGCTGCCTGGTAAGTTAACCCTTATACTAGATGTAAGAAAGTAATGCAGGGATGAGAACAGGGGCCACAACCCCCTGGAGCTAGAGTCACAAGTCATTGTGAGCTTCCAACATGGGTGCTGAAAACCACATTTGAATCTTCTGGAAGAACAGCGAATGTTTTTTAATAGCTTAGTCATCTCTCCAACCAATCAAATTTCTTCAAGTGAAATAAAATTATTAACATTTTAAGACATGAGTATATTAAATATACTAAGTGAAGAACCTGAGGAAAAGAATTTGCAGCCAGAAGAGATAAGTGATGAAGAACAGCACACAGAAAGTGGAGAGATGGTTCATTGGTTAAGGGAACTTACTATTCTTGCAGAAGGTTTAGTTTCAATTCCCAGCATCCATGTGGTGACTCACAATCTCCATTCCAGCTTCAGGAGATTCTCTCTTCTGACTTCCACAGGCTCCTGCATGCACATAGTGCACATGTGTACACCCAGGCACCTACATGAAGAATAAATAAAGAGTAGAACACAGATTTATAATAGAGGTACATGGTGAGAGGAGTGAAGAAGTCTGACACACACCCACATCATTTCAGAAGAAAATGGGAAGAGGATGCCATGATTACCCACAGGTGCAGTCGGACCCCTTCCACATTTTTGTTCAGATGTACAAAATAGTGTTGTGATGCACACCAGCCAAGATGGCCTGAAAAGCTTAAATTCACACAGTGACAGCTTCCAGGGAAGCACAGGACACTTCCCCGGCTTGTGACAACAGGAAACGGGAGTTGACATGGATGTTGGGGTGGTGAGAGTATGTGGTATAGTAAGGATCCTGGGTGTAGACTCTGAGTCTGCCACAGCTGACAGAGTTCTGAAGAAATGCTTCAGCTTCCTAATCAAGCTAGCCCAGTGTAGGGAGTGGGGCTTTCTTTCTTAAAGAAAGAAGCTAGCCTATGAAACCAAAAGTGGACTTAGGATCTCTACTGCAAAGGAGGAAAAAAAATGTCCAAAGATGTAAGGCTGACAGCATGGCCAAATGAGACTCAAAGTTTCAAAAACCACTGAGTCCTGGTCCAGACTAGCAAAGCAGAATGTACACTCATGTGAGTGTAGTAAGTTATTAGTGTCTATTGTACTATTTATCATGTTTGAATTTGGGCTCCCATCTGAGCTCCTAAGAACCTAGCTTCCTTGGGGCTGGAACATTAGGAAACTACACTGCCTGAACTCCCATGCCTGCTAGATGATGACTGTATTCTAGTAACATAAAATAGGAAAACCATTTTGCCTGGTTTCCCTCCCCCGACAGCAGCAGAAGGAAACAGTCCTTGTTCCTGCGATAGCAGCTTCTGACCTGATAATAGCCCATTGCCTTTGTTGCCCTGTCTTCAATTCCAATGCTCTGAAGCAGTTCCCTGAACACACTGCATTTGCTTGGGATACCCAGAGTGATTTTAATCAATAGCGTTCTCTGCAGTGGTGGAGATATCCCATGCTTTCTGTATTAGTTATTTTTGCTGCTGTGACAAATACAACTTAAGGATGGAAATGCTTCCTTTGGCTCACAGTATGAGGGTGCAGTTCACCAGAGTAGGATGTCACAGTAGAAGGGGAGTGAAGCAGCTGGTTGTATTGCATGCACAGCTAGAAAGCACAAAGGCAGGGGTCAGCTAGCTTTCTCTTTTTTGTGCGGTTGGGTACCCCACCCCGCAAAATGGTATCCCTCCCATGTTTGGGAGGAGTCTTCCCAGTTCAATTAATCTAGTCTAGGAAACCTCTCAGGCATGCCTTTTTTGGTGATTCTAGATTCTGACAAGTTGCCACTCAGTCATTACATCTACAATGTCCATTTCAGAAGCTATGCAACCAGCATGTCTGAAAAACTAAACATTTTGTTTTATTGAAATTAAATTTTATTTTAAATAGTCTCATATGGCTGGTGGGTCTGGAATGAGATTGTGCATAGCTAAACGTGGTCATCAGCTGTGTTATAGTTGCAGGAAGAGGATGAGGGTATTCCCTTCTTGTGTCAAAGAACTTACACAACCCCAAAATGGGGAGGTATGTGTTGACAACTTAGAGAAGTATCTGTAGGCCAGGAGGGGGTTCCTAGCAAACACTTTGACACTCGTGGCTTTTGCTGTCAGTCAAATTTCCCAGCATGCATTTGTCTCAGGTTCCAACAGATCACAGCATCCTGCTTGTCAGAGTGGAGCACCAGGGAGCACTAAGTACCAAAAACAGCACCTTGTGGGAAGAGGGAGTCTCTAACACAAGATGGTCTCTTCCAAAGCTCTTCAAAGAGTGTCAAGACCGCTCACTTTGAGACATTCCTTTCCTATGTCAACCCCCAACTCTCTGAGTGGAGAATGAATTATATAAACACTGGAGTCTGTAGCTCAGGGTTAGGCAATGTCCATCCCTTTGTGCCTCCCTCTCTTAGTGTGGAAGACCCTTGGAGGCAGACTATTTACCATTATATCCACAGGAGGGTCAAATATTTATGGAAGGAGACTGCTTAACTTAGTCTGCTCTCCTCTAGTCATCTGTCTATAGGCTATACACCCATTATCTCCAGAAGGATCCAGGAGCAAAGGGAAGGAGCAAAGCCTTCTACACATGCTTGTATTCCAACCCCTGGAATACCCATGGGGAGGGGTGTCTCTACTGAAGAAACAGACTTAGAAGCAGCTACAGTTTCAGCACCTCATGACCCAAGTGCACGGGCTGATCAGAAGTGAGGCTCCGCCTGCCGAGAAGATCATACCGAAGTGTCCTAGCTAGAGTTACTGTTGCTGTGATGAAACAGCATGACCAAAGACTCTTGGAGAGGAAAGGGTTGATTTGGCTTACACCTCCACATCACTGTCCATCAGCCATGGAAGTCAGGACAGGAACTCAAGCAGGGCTGGAACCTGGAGGCGGGAGCTGATGCAGAGGCCATGAGGGGTGCTGCATACTGGCTTGCTCCTCATGGCTTGCTCAGCCTGCTTTCTTATAGAACCCAGGACCACCATCCCAGACATGGCACCAGTCACCACGGGCTGGGCCCTATTCCATCAGTCATTTATTAAGAAAACGCCCTACAGGCGTTAGAATCTTATGGAGACATTTTCTCAATTGGGGTTCTCTCCTCTCAGATGACTTCAGTTTGTGTCAAGTTGACATACAACTATCCAGCGCACCAAAATTAAGTCTAGTCCCATCATGCTGGCTATGCACAGCATTGGGGTACTCAACTGGCTACAGGTCCATTTCTAGGTCTGTTCAGCTTCCCAACACTAGAACAGATACCTGTCATAATCAACATGTGAAGACTTAAAGCTTTAGTCACAGTTTTGGAAATTCTGTCTATGATCAAGGAAACCTATTGCTTTTAGACTTCCAGTTGAATATGCTAGATGGCAATGGTGGAGAATATGTGATGATTTAAACTGTTTAATCTCATGGCTGGAAAGCAAAAGAGAAAGAATGAGGTGACCAGACTCCCAGAATCTAGTTTGAGGACATGCCTTCAATAACCTATAAACCTCCCATTTGTCCCCACCTCTTAATTGTCCTACCACATTCAAGAACACTACCACCTTGGAAGAAAGTCTTTACCACATATACCTTTAGGGCAGCGTTTCTCAACCTGTGGGTCGTGACCCCTTTGGGAGTCAGAAGACCCTTTCACAGGGGTTGCCTAAGATCATTGGAAATATCAGAGATTTACTTTATAATTCATAACAGTCACAAGATTATGGTTATGAAGTAGCAATGAAAATAATTTTATGGTGAGGGTCACAGCATGAGGACCTATTTTAAAGGGTCATAGTGTTAGGAAGGTTGAGCACCACTGAGCCAGAGGATATCTCAGGGTCAGACTTTAGCATCTCATGTCCAACATAATGGTGGTAAAACCCAAGGTTCTGATCAAGATCTATTTTGATAGTGTTCAGGGATGCACAGGCACTGTCTCAATATCAGCTGTATATTATACTATTAATGAACATTGCCAGATTTTAAAATATATTTGAATTGCTGGTATTTTTATGTTTGAATCTAAGGCAGTAGTTAGAATGTGCCTGCGAGGCATCAGATAGGAAGTTTTCTCTTATGAGTTTGTGTTTTTTTTTCACAGCATAAAGGCCACCTGTGATACACAGGAAGATCCAAGAACATATCCACACCTTGGCCTATTAAGTCATGATGATTCCTGCTGGTTACCAAAGCTGCTTACTCACACAGCCCCTCTAGGGGTGCTGCCATCACAGGCCACCTGGAATTAGGCTTTAGAAACAGGACTTCTTGAGAATCTAGCATCTATTTTTAAAGCAATGAGTATAGACACCTTTGTGATATTGAACATTTCTGAAAGCCCCCGAAATGCTTAAGAATCCATTCTTGATTCTGGGAAGTAAGCATGGAGGTTATGTGGTTCCTTAAAGTATCAAGAGGAGTCATGGTAGAATAAAAGGGAGGAGTGAATCAGAAATTGCTCCTGTAAGTCAGTCTTACATTCTGGTTTTGTGACACAGTGGGGATCTGACAATATTCACCTGCCTAGCACTGATCTCTTATTAATTGGCCCCCAGCCTTCCAAGACTCCTGTTCCCACATTAAGAGCAAGCAGAGCTAGACTGCGGCTCTCCAAAGCTGTGATTATTTGAAGGTAGTGGAAAGGACTTAGCTTTTTCTATTGTCTAGAATTTTGTTCTCAAAGTCTAAAAGTCAGAGGTAAAATTAAAGTACACAGTCAGGAATCAGAGAGCCAGAAATATCTGTACCCAGCCACTGTGGTGCAGGACTTAGCCCATGGAACAGCCACCCACATCCAACCTAGGTCACTCTCACCTGTGGAATCCCTCACAGATGCACACAGAGCTTTGTTTCCATGGTGACTCATTTATGTGTTTCTGGTTTGTTTTTTTAAATATAGATTCTATGCATTTTATTGGATTTGTACTGGCTTTTATTTATTTCTTTATTTCAAGTGAGTTACTTTAACAATTTTACATTCTAATTATCCACTGAAAAGAAACTAACTTTGATACCTTAACCATTTATCCTGCAATCTTGTATGCTCATTCATAATTACATTTGTGTCAGTTGGGGGGATTATAGTTTTCACAAAGACAGACCGCCTACAACTAAAGACAGTTTTGTCTCTGTTCTTTTTTATTTTGTTTTATTTTTATGGCAGTAAGTCTTATCTCCAGTGTGCCATCTAATAGAAGCAACAGAAGAGGACGTCACTCATCCTTGCTGCTTGTCAGGGGTGATATGTGTCCTAGGGACTTTTCTATCACCATGAATAAACACCATGACCAAGGTAACTTAGTAAAGGAAGCTTTTAATTGGAGGGCTCCATGGTTCCAGAGTGTTACAATCCACAACCATCATGGCAGGGAGCATGGTGGAGAGAGAAAGGCATGGCGCTGGATCAGTAGCTGAGAGCTGACGTCTGATCCACAGGCTGAGGGAGAAAGATAGCTGAGAATGGCATGGGTTTTTGAAGCTTAAGGCCCACCCTAATGACACACCTCCTCCAATAGGATCACCCCTCTTATTCCTTCCCAAACAGCTTAACCAACTGGGACCAAGTATTCAAATAGATGAGTCTACAGGAAACATTCTCATTCCAACCACCACAGAGTCCACCCAGTTCCTCACCATTAAACGTTAACTTGATACAATCCTTTTATGTTCAGTCCTTCTGTTCTCAGCTGTTTAGATGTCCTAAGGAGTTTGTAGTCAGAAGCTGAACTTCCAGGCTTTACTGAGGTTCTGGCTGGGGCATTGTGTAGAGCTGAACGGTCTTAGCGATATTAAGTTGTTGTGGTTGTAGGCTTTTGATGGAGACATCTATTGAGGGAGTCTGTCAGGCTGAATCATCTGGGTCACTCGTCTTCTTTTGGTGTCTGATTCTGATTTCTGCTGAGGTTTCCGTTGTCCAGTTGTCCCTGGGTTCCTTGAATGGATGCTTTGATTCTCCTGGAAAGATAAGAACAGAGCCCTGCCCTATTCCTCACTCAGGGACAATCGCCCTCTTTTTTTTGGGGGGGGGGTAGGTAATATTTCTCCTGAAGCAAATTTGGTTTTTGACAATATATAAAGTGTTATCTTTCAATCTGGTTTAAAGAAGAAATTATTTTGTTATTTTGGAGCTAAAACCAGCTTTAGTGTATATATTTTGAGGTCTCAAAGGACAAATTAAGAGTATATTTAGCCATATTTGAATAGATCTTTGTATATTGATACAAAATTTAAGGTAACGCTTCCTAATGGTATCGTACCTAGAGATACTTAAAAATGAAATGTGAAGCTCTGGCCTCTTGATACCAACTGTCTTAAACTGTTTAGGATAGTTAAGAAAAACAAACTCCTAGTCATGCATGCATGTCACCTTGTTAGCTACTAAGACAGTCTATCACAGATATTCTCTAAGCTACTCAGTAATCAAGTTGTTAAGAGACAAGCAACATTTGCTTATCTAAATACACGAGATAGATAGGGCATCTTCAAAAACCCCAAGAGATCTGCAGAATATGGCATTCAAAGATGTGGTCTTAAATTAAGATTTTTTTTTGATATCGTGACATATCAGCTCCTGACAGCACCCCCTATTCTACTCCAAGTAGAAGAAAAGCATCGAAGAATCTCCAGTGTGAGATGGTTGAATTAGTGGCAAGCCTATCTCTTGGCATGTAAAAACTCCTTGCTTCATTGCAGACAGACTGCTGTCCAAAAAGGACAAAACTTGGTAGCAGGTAAGTCGACAGCCTAGCTCTGCCAAGACAGGGTAGGTTAGTCCTTCACAATCCCTGCTCTACAATAAATGTCTGTCAGAGAAACAGGACCAAAAGGCTGAAGACTGATGCTGGAATGTATGGAGAGAAAATGGGAACTGTCCAGGTAGTCACTGGTTTGTCATTTCTTAGTATTGGAAGCTGCAGGCCCTGCACTTCCTATACAATCAGATATATTTATCCTTCTCAGCTCTCTGAGGTGGTTGAAGAATAGACAGCTTGAGTCTCATAGCTAAATTTTGAGTTGTTTAGGAATCAAGAGGGCGTTCTAGATCTAAGAAGATGGTTATAATACTGATGCAAGTTAGTATGAAAACTAAGTCAGTTATAGAACTTTAAACTCATGGAGATGGTTAGAAGGTAGAAGGTTAAAGTCAGGGGCCAAATATGTATGAACTGGACATTGGGAAGGTATACTGGGCCATTTAACTCTCATAAATGTGGCATATTTAATTCTGCTGTTTTGTATAGAATTTACTGTTATAAGAGAAAGAACCATTTGTTGGAATGAAAAGAGAAGCTGTTGGGGGGGGGAAGAGGGTGGAAGGGTGGGACAGGAAGGGGGAATAGGGAAGGGTTTGCGACGGAGATGTAACTTGAAAAAAAAATAAAGTACTTATAAAAAAAAACGTTAACTTGAGGTGCAGTGCGCATTATCAAGTTGAAAGATCAACCTCTAGTCCTAGTTTGTGGAGTGTTTTTCAAGAATTAGTATCAGGTTTTGATAACTTTGTGTGTGTGTGTTTGTGCTAATTGATAGGATCTATGATTTTTTTTCTTCTTTTCATGAAAGATGCTGTCATAGGGATGGAAGTGGTGTGATAAAACACTGATCAAAAGCACCTTGGAGAAAAAAGGGTTTATTTGGCTTGTACTTCTGCATCACCGTCTTTCATCTAAGGAAGTCAGAGCAGGGACCTAGAAGCAGGAACTGAAGCAGAAGCCATGGAAGAACACTGCTTGCTAGTAGGCTTGACATTTATGGCTTGCTCAGACTTTCTTATGCAACTGAGGATCATCTGCTCAGGGGAGACACTGCCCACAGTGAGCTGGGCCCTCCCATATTAATCATCTTCAAGGATATGTCCCAGTGTCTTCTCTACAGGCCAATCTGGTGGGAGTGCTTATTCAGTTGAGGTTCCCTCTACTCAAATGACTCTAGATTGTGTCCAGTTGACAAAACAAAACAAAACTAACCAGGACAGATGTGATGGATTACATTGATTATCCAGTGTTGAAGCAGCCATTGCCTCCATGGAACAAATCCCACTTCTTGTGGTATACTATTATTTCTATGTGTCATTGGATTAAATTTGCTAATACCTTTTTCATCAAGGACACACACACACACACACACACACACACACACACACAGTGAGATGCTGTTCTTTCAGGTGGCTGTCGTGTTGGGGTTGTGTTGGCATTAGAGGATATATGAAGAAGTGTTCCGTAGGCTTTGATACCTGGGTGCTATTTTGAAAAATCATTGCATTTCTTCTTCAAATGTTTGGTCCAACTCATCAATAAACCATATGTGCGCTCTCCTCTTGGAAATGTTATTAGCTGTTGACTCAGCTCTGTTAACAGATATAAACTGGCCAGTTTGTTTATATCTCCTTGTGAATTATGACTGTTCTTATCATTTAAGAAAGAGGCTCATCTCAACAGAATTAGCAAATTTTAAGAGTAGAGTTCTTCCTAAAATTCATGTTATCTTTTGGGAGCTAAAGGAACCAATAATGGTGGCCCACTACCCATCTCTAATATCGGTGCACTGTATCTTTTCTCTTTCTCCTTAGATAGCTTCACTAGAAGCTTAACAAACTGCTAGGTATTTCGAGGACATTAGAAAACACCAACAGACTCTGAGAAGCATTAGTTTTGGAGTTTGATGGTTCTTTCTAATTTCTTTTTCAATGTCATTGATTTCTAGTCTGATACTTATTTATTTGTTTGTTTGTTACCTATTGTAGATCTCATTGTAAATGTAAGAACATTTAAGGATCTAGATCTTCCTCTGCTGTGTATTTTATGTGCAAATCTCCCAAAGGTTCACATGCTAAAGCTTCGTTCGTCCCCACTCCTTGGTGCTTGTGGGAGGTGATAGAATCCTAGGAGGAGGCGGTCCCAGTGGGAAGAAGTTACTCATGCTCCTGAGGGGCATATTGGGACTTCAAGTATTCCTCTCTCTGTTTCACATAAGGTGAGGAGTTGCTGGTTCTGCCGTGTGCTCCCATCATGGTGTGCTGTGCTACCACAGGCTCAGAGCGCAGGATGGGGACAGCACAAGCCAACACTTTCCCCCTTTTAAGCTGTTTGTCTCAGATACTTTGTCACAGGGATGGAAAGCTGACTAACCTATCTCTAAAGTACTGCTTTAACTGTATGATACAAATTTTTTGCTACTAATTCTTTGATTCAGCTATATCTTTACCGAGTTTTTAAAAACCGACTTCATTCATTAGTTTTTACTTATATTTATTATTTATTTTTGGTGGGAATGTGTGCGTATGCATGTATGGAGGCCAAAGGTCAGTGTCATATATCTTCCTCAGTTGCTCCCCAGCTTCTTTGCTGAGATGGGGCCTCTTATGTTTATCTAGAACTTACTGATCTGACCAGGCTGTTTGGCTGGCAAGCCCCAGAACGCCTCTTGTCTCAGCTTTTTCAATATTAACGCACATCAGTACACCCAGCATTTGTACGGGGGTTGTAGAGTTCAAACAGATGGTCATGCTTCCACAGCAAGGACGATACCATGTGAGTTCACTCCCCAGCCCCAGCATTGGCTAACTACCACGTGAGTTCACTCCCCAGCCCCAGCATTGGCTAATTACCATGTGAGTTCACTCCCCAGCCCCAGCATTGGCTATCTACTAATCTAATGAAGATGTAGACTCTTCAACTGGAAGAGTGGATAGATTACCTTCAGCCCTATCAACTTTTATGTCCTATATTTTGACATGGCATTATTAGGCTCCTCGTTGGTGATGTCGTCTGATTGGAATGTCTATCATGGTGAAACCATCAGGTTGTGTCCACCTTTATCATTGATATTTTGACTTCCTATGACATCTTCTTTGTTTGAAGTTAACATAACATATTGTCTTTTATTTAATAGGTGTTAACCTGGTATACCTTTCTCTTTTCTTTTACTTTTCAGCTACTTGAATCGATATATTTAAAGTGGGTGCCGTATAGAGAACATAGTTTGGGCTTGCTTTTTACTCCACATGGCAATCTGTCTTTTAGTTGTCATCTGTATGACTCACACTTAAGTGATTATTAGTACAGCTAGATAAATAACTTCCATACTTGTAACTGTTTTCTAGTCATTGCCAAATACCACCAGGTATGAGCTCATTACTAATGAGCTCGGAGTCACCAATAATGTGTTATGGTTGCATTAAGGAATGAACTCAAAGTACTTCCCCTTAGTGCCATTTAACAAGAGCAAGATCACATTTGAATCCTCTAGTTCATGCTCCCCGTGTCTTCTGTCCTCTATCGGTGTGTGAGTCTGCGTCTGTGCCTGGCTGAAGGCTGTCCTAGGAATCTGTCCCTGTCCTTGTGCTTGTCCCTGTCAAAGGGCTCTGCTCTGAAATGATTGAACAGCATAGAAATCATCACCTGGGGAAGGAGTTGGGGATAGCTCACAGAAAACAGAGTTCACAAGGAAGTAAGTTGCAAATGTTTTTTTTTTTTTTACAAGAGTCCAAGTGGCTCCAACTCACCCAAGAAACAAAAACAATTACAAACAAACACACTTAGAAATATCATTGTTTATCAAGCCATGTCCAGATGTTACATTCATCATTTATAATGGATATTCCTTTTATAAGATGCCTTTTAATTTCTGTTTTTGCTGCTTTCAGTAAATGATACATACACATACTTTGCTCTGGGTCAGGGGCATGGCAGAGTACATAATTTAAGATTACAGCTGTGGATTAGTTTAAGTTGTAAAAGTTGATTACATGGAAAATACAAGGCAAGCAAACTGATTGTTACATTTTTCTCTTAAAGACAGGTTAAGCAAACAGGATGAATACACAGTGGAATAATGACCTTAAGTCTTAAATGACCTCAAGGTGTTATTAACTCTGGATATTAGGTCCAGCAGAAGTTCCAGTCTCTTAGACGGTAAGAGATGTTTTCATAGTATTGCATTGCCACAATTTTCTGTGTTCATTTTTTCTCCTTTCCTTTTTGTTTATTCTTCTTCTATTTCTCTGTTTTAAATATTGTATTGGGATCAGATATAGAATATATAACAAAATTTGTAATTTTTAAAAAACTTTCTTAGAGTTTTGTCTTAGGGATTCTATTGCTGGGGCAAAGTACCATGACCAAGGCAATTTGTAGAAGAAAGAATTTATTTTGGGTTTATGGTTCTAGAGAGTTTGGGTCTACAGTGACATGGACAGTGGGCTCAGACACGGTGGCTGGAGATGGAAGCTGAGAGCTGAGGTCTTACATCTCAAGCCACATCCAGGAATCTGAGAGCTAACTTTGAATGACATATGGCTTTTGAAAGCTTAAGCCCACCCCACCCCCGCACCCCCGTGATACACTTACTCCAACAAGGTCACACCCCCTCCCCAAGCCTCTCCAAACAGGACCACCAGCAAGGGACCAAGTATTCAAGCCTCTTGTTTTTCTATCCCATTTTACTTTGAAGTCTGCCATTCCAAATCCCAAAGAACAAATTCATCAAGACAAGACATCTCTCAGCATGTATTTAGACCCCACTCAGTGGTAACAGGGTAAGTGAGAGGCAGGATCATTTATGCTACTTCACACTCCTCATGAAAATGATGATAAAACTCTGCTCTTTTGGAGTCTCTGGTCCTTTCATGGTGGCATTTCTCACTGGTTCTATAGATTCTTTTGCTCATACCCCAACACAGATAAAATCCCCTTTACCAAATCATATGTGTGATAATTAATTTACAAGGGCATTCATGTCGTTGAGGCCTTCAGCTTTAGTCCAAAGGAATTATCCTCCCCAGCAAGCCTGGGAATGGTGCTGATATATTATTCATCTCCAAGAGAATATCCTGGAGGTATTCACCCAGCTAAGAGCCTTATCTGGAGAGTTCACATGTCTGAGGTATCTCTGGAACACATGCACTAAAATCAGAAAGGCACATTAAAGGGGAAATTGTTGGACCCCTCTGACTCCTTTCCAAGGGGAATGGCGTGACTTTAGGGGCTTCTCAGCACCTTCCCTGAGGGGGACAGCTTGGGCAAGTCACTGAGGGACTGGATGGACAAGCTCATTCCTTGTTTTCATGTCATTCGCAGGTATGAGCTCATTCCATTCTCTAAATCAAATGAGATGGTGATAGATCATGTTTGTCTTAGGGCACAGAAAACCTGGGTGAAAACCTTCTTGGAATTAATACAAAGTGGCCTGTCCATTGGCAAAGATATAAGAACAACATGCATGATAGGTAAGAGAAAAGCTCAGAACTGGGGAGGGGGCTGTTTCAAAGGCCACTATATACGTTAAACATGTAGGGATGCAATTCCGAGAAATGCCACACCCTCCTGTCGGATGGGCTCTTGGAAAATATTACTCTCCATATTTTACAACTAACTCACACATTGCACTTAGTCTATCAAAAACAGATGATAGCATCCCTCCTTGGCCTTTGAAGGAACAAAGGCACAGAATGTTGTGGTAGAGGTTAGGCCTTTTTTAGTGAAATTAGTAGACAGTTCTGCTTAGCACCTGTAGCTCATAGGAATTTTGAACTGGCAAATTGGCGTCCCTTAAGGTTACTGAGATGAAAACACAGATCACCCTGATGAAGGAGTGTGACTAAGAAACCACGAAAGCCATCGGTCACCATGACAATGGGAATGCTGGGAAATCTGGAGAGACTTTGGACCCTCTGCCAAGGATTGAGAGATGGGATGATTTATAAGCCAGACTTCACGGGCTTGCTCCCTCTCTCTTCTACCCTCATCCACTGAGAAGTCATGCTGAAAAAGAGAATAGCAAGGTGCGCCATTAACAGAATTTAAACTGCTATAGTCCAAGGCACAGCATAAACCTGCTGAGAAAGAGTCATTTAAAGGCATCTGTTTTGGGGCCCCAGAGCACTGGAAAAGTGAATGAGGCAAGCAGAGTTAGAAAGCTACTTGGAGAAACTTTCAGCCGTGAGACTTGACCAGGCCAAAGAGACCATATAGGTGAATCTTAGCTGATTGAAAAAGCTGCCCTCAGTTGGCGGTTGGAACAGACTGATTTTATAAACTGGCCACAATGTGGTGGTGGAAATAAACTGGCCTTATGAACTGGCAAAATAAGACCCAACGGACTTTAAGCTTGAAAGACCCGATGGGACTGCTGTAAATCAAGCCATCCTATAAGGACCTATGCTAAGAATATTTATATCCTTTTAAGAAACTTAGAATAATGTTAACTGTTTTTAGATAAGTATTAGAGTGTTTTTAGGTATTAAGGTATTTTTATATAGATTATAGATTTTAGACTATAGGTTTTAGGTTATAGGATTTAGGTATTTTATAGATGTTTGTTAAGTAGTAATAAATGTAAGTCTTTATAAATTAAAATATTCAGTTACAGAATGTCAAATGACACACCTGAAGCCAAACCATGGTGAAGCATCCCTGTGTTTCACTCTGAGACTGACATACACATGGGCTCTTGCTACAGTGTGCCCCACATTTCCTTTAGGATTTAATGGTGTGAGGAGCTGAGAAATATTCTAATTTATATTAATCATGCAGGGCCTCACTCACTGTTTTCTAGTTATAGAGTGCTGGACTTTCAACTCTGTTTAATCACATGTTTTGGTTTATTCCTGTCTTCTTCACTCATAACCCAGATTTCTTCTGCCAAATATTTTCTGAGAGTCCTAGCATATTCCAAACTCTGTTGTTGGAAAAAATTCAATTTTACTGAAGCAACTTGACCTCTAGTGGGAAACTTTTTTCCTTCATAAAACATTGTTGACCCTGCCCCTAGAGGCATTGCAGATGTGGCTGCTGTGTCACATGTGCATCAGTAGGTGGCAGAGAGGAGAGAGGCTATATCTACATTCAGTGTTCTGACCTATGAACATCTGAATGAATAGTAGCCTAACATTCCTGGAAAACAAAAAAGAAAGCTGGATACCAACACCACTTTGGTGCCATGGAGTACCCTGTGATGACTACCAGACAAGTACCAGGCAAGCACCAGATGTGCTCCCAGGACAGGAAACAAAACAGAAACTAGAAGAACTCTGCCTGGCCCTGGATGTGGGGGTTGTGCAGAATGTGTGGACAAAAGGGAATATTGTGCGGGTGGTGGTGGCGCACGCCTTCAATCCCAGCACTGGGGAGGCAGAGGGAGGAAGACCTCTGTGAGTTCGAGGCTAGCTTGGTGTACAAAGTCAGTCCAGGACAGCCAGGCTGTTACACAGAGAAACCCTGTCTCGAAAAACCAAAAAGGGTGGTGGGGGATATTGTGGGACATTCTAAGATACACTGCACTTCCACAATGAGCTGTTATTTTTTTATGCTGGGACAGATTGCAAGGATGGAGGGTGGGTCTGGGGGGAGGTAGGAGATAGGAAGGAACAGGGTGCATGATGTGAAATTCAAAAAGTAAAATTTTTCAATAAAAATTTTAAAAAACCACTGTTGAAAACAAGGCCTTAGCATTCACCACTTACAACACCTAATAAGCAGTGTGTTCATTACCTGGGCTTGACTTGGCCAGTACATTTCATGTATATCATTTCTACAGTTGAACCTGTGTTAGTCCTGGACTTGGTCTGAGCTAAGCAAATGCCCTCAAAAAATAGTACTGTTGCTTATAAACATTGCCAAAATAAAACTGTCTCCACAAATTTAACCATAGAAACACCTAAATTTACTTCAATAATCGGAGTGGAAGGGTTTTTTTTTTTTAATCCATTGAGAAAACTGAGAAATCTGCAAGATTAATTGAGGATCCTCAACAGTGGAGGCCCAGAGAAGAAACAGGGGCAACAGAGGCATGGATGCTGGGATCTGCAGCTCCACTTTCACAGTGTGATGGTGAGTTCTAAACATCAACTTGCCACAAACTGGATCTACCTGGGAAGAGTCTCCATTGAGGAATGTAGATTAGGTTAGCCAATAGATTGTCATCTTGACCTTGATTGTTATTTAGTGTAAGCAGGCCCAGCCCATCGTGAACAGCATTCCCTGAGCAGAGGGTCCCAAACCACAGAGGCCAAGAGGAAACTAGATGAGCATGCAAGCAGGCAACACGAATGCGCTCACTTCTCTCTGCACTTGACCAGGTTACGGAATGTGCCTGGCCGTTTCAGGTCCTGCCTTGACTTCCCCAAAATGATGAGCTGTGGTCTAGAATTGTAAACTAAATAAACACTTTCTTCCCTGAAACTGCTTTTGGTCAGCACATTTCATTACAGCAAGAATAGAGAAACTATACCAACAAGTTTTTGTTTTGCTTTTACATGTATGAGTGTGTAGATCAGCACACATACCCCAAGGCTTAAGTCCTGACGGTATGTTGCCTGGTGAGATCAGTAGTTTTTCCGAACTTCAGCCTCACCCACCTAGCCAAACTATGATCACCTCATCCACCTCACCTGCAAATCAGCCGCAACCATGGCTAACCTTCACATGAGTAACTAGGACTCTCTCTTTCCACAATCAAAAAGCAAAACCAAACATAGATCACCCTTTATTGGGTTGTGTTGGTTGGTTGGTTAGTGGTTGGTTTGAATGTTGTTTATATGTTTTTGTTACTTGTTTTATGTTGTTCATTTTTAGTCCATCTGTCCCCCACCCCAACATCTAGTAATTATTGGCATAGATTTTTGTGTCATGTGTATGTATGTGTCATGTGTGTGTATGCATATTCACATGTATGTCAGGCATCTTCCTGGATTATTCTCCATCTTTTTTGCTCAACCATGGTCTCTCACTAACCCAGAGATCACTGATTTTGCTAGTCTAGACAGCCAGCTTTCCCTGGAGATACCTTGCCTCTGTATCCTGGCAGCTGGGATGACAAGTAGGCCACACACCCTCCCAGCTTTCTATTGGGTGCTGGAGTTCAAAATGCCACTCTCACAGCAGAGGCACTATCCACTGAACCATCTCCCAGTCCCCTAATCAATTTTTATCTTAAACTACTAACAGTTCTGTAGATTAATCATTAACCTACTGTAGTTTAACCTTTGTCTCACCATAATTTATGTCTATGACAGTCCCTCACTTTTCTACCCCTACATACATCTTCTCCTACAGGTCTCCAAATGGAGATTCTTCGATGCTCATCATCTACTTGGAGTAGAATGGGGTGTGCTGTCAGGAGCTGACATGTCTCAAGAATCAAAAAATCTTAAGTTAAGAAAACATCTTTGAATGCCACATTCTACAGATCTCTTGAGATTTTTGAAGACCACCTATATATCTCCTTATATTTGGATAAGAAAATATTTAATTAATAAAGCATTGTCATCATATTTCCCTTTAATCTTTAAGCATGCTTTCCTTTATATCTATATATCTTTACATATTTATATTTGTGTGTATGTGTGTTTACATGTGAGTGCATGTGTACATGTATATGCGTGTGATGAACATATTTGGGGGTCTGCAGAGAGTCCAGAATAGTCAGGTATTCTACTCTATTAATCCTACCATATTCCTTTGAGACAGGCTGTCTCACTCAACCTCAGCTAGGTCAGTGGCTAGAAAGCCTTTATATCCTGCTCTCTCTGCCCACCTCACATACTGGGCTTACAGATCTTTGTGTGAGGTCCGGACATTTGAACTCAGCTCCTCATGCTGTGCAGCATCCAGTGCTCAGACTTGCTAAGCCATCTCCCTGCCCCACTGTGTGTATCTGAGAACATTTAGAGAAGTTATTTTGGAATATTTGCCCACCTTTCATCTTCTCATTCCCAGCAAGGGCTGTGTGTGTATGTGTGTTCACACTTTCTTGTGTCTGTATTTTCCTTGTAACTGTTTGAAAACTGGACTGTAGAGAGCTGTTATAGCAAGACCAGATGTTAATGTCCTACAGTTGTTTGCTTCTCTGTTTGTTCAGTGATTTTTCTGGATGACTCCATTGAAATCTGCTTCTCCACTGTGTGCATATTCTGAGGCCATTCCTCAGCTGCCAGTGAGCCCTGGGGGATGACTGTGGTTAATAGAATGTCTTTTATGCCATCCTTCCTTGACTCTCCCCCTTGAGCTTCTGTTGAATGCTTCTGTAGTATCAGGCTGTTCCATCGTTTTTTGCCAATGCCTTGGAATGTGAATTGCTCTGGTGCTGGAAATGAGTTCAGGCCCCTTCACTGGCCTCCATTTGGGATATGGAGGCTGTCCATCTGGAGCTAAGAAGAAAGCCAACGAACTACTGTATGTCTCTTCTGGATCACTTCTCTATGGCAAGAGATGTGTGTTAGTAATGGGGAAAAGACATCGAGAACTGGAGTTCATGGTGTCACTACTCCTTAGTGGACTTTCTGAGCCATGGATGAGAGGAACCATTGGAAGCCACCGGTTGACAGACCTACTCAGCATAGTCTCAAGGTCTAGGAAGCTGAGGTTAATGGTAGCCTGCCATTTATCCCCCGAGCTTCTGGAACAACTTCCATGGATCTGTAATTGCTCCACCCTCTCCAACATTGTCAGGCAGGACCTTTACCGCACAGTGGGATGAGGACGTGAGTGACAGTACAATATGCCAATACAGGCAATTAGATCTGACTGTCGGTCAAAACCTCAGGTGGCTCTTCTACCCCAGAGACCTGGGCCAGATGCGAGCTACCTGACTGTCGGTCAAAACTTCAGATAGCTCTTCAACATCAGAGACCTGCGCCAGATGTGAGCTACCTGATTGTCGGTCAAAACCTCAGATAGCTCTTCTACCCCAGAGACCTGCGCCAGATG
>CAJQZJ010032438.1:3533890-3546259 GCA_907164525.1 Lophiomys imhausi
CTGCTTCGTAGATCCCCAATGAATGAAGAGGCTCTTGGCCCTCATACAACCTCTCAACTGAGATGAGGGACTGTTATATAAGGACACCCCACCCCAGAGAAATGGGATGGAAGGGTTAGGAGGTAAAGAAAAAAAATGAAATGTGATGTTTCAGCCTTTTACTACTAATTGTCATAAACTGTTTAGGATAATTAATAAATGCAAACTAATGGTTATGCAAGCCAGTCATTCTGTTAGGTACTATGACAGCCTATTATAGTTACTTGCTAAGCTAATCAGAAATAAACCTGCTAAGAGACAAGCAACATCTGCTTACCCTAATATAAGAGATAGATAGGGCCTCTTCAAAAACCTCAAGAGATCTGCAGAATATGGCATTCAAAGATGTTTTTGTAACTTTAGATTTTTTTATATCAAGACATATCAACTCCTGACAGCACCCCCTATTCTCCTCCAAGTAGAAGATGAGCATCGAAGAATCTGCAGTGGGAGATGATTGAATTAGTCGCAAGCCTATCTCTTGGTAGGAAAAGCCCTTGCTCCAACTGTAGACAGAATGCTGTCCATAAAGGACAAAACCTGGAAGCAGATAAGTCGACAGCCTAGCTCTGCCACGACAGGGTAGGTAAGTCCTTCATAACCCCTGCTCTACAATCAATGTCTGTCAGAGAAATGGGGCCAAACGACTGAAGATCGATGCTGTAATGTATGGAGAGAAAATGGGAACTGTCCAGGCAGCCACAGGTATGTCATTTCTTAGTTTGGGAAGCTGCAGGCCCTGTACTTCCTATAAAATCAGATATATTTATCCCTCTCAGGTCTCTGAGGTGGTTGAAGTACAGATAGCTAGAGTCTCATAATTTAATTTTGAGTTGTTTAGGAGTCAAGAGAGTGTTATAGATCTAAGAAGATACTTTTAAAATTGTGTTGCAAGTTAGTATGAATGTTGAGTCAGACATAGACCTTTAAACTCATGGAGATGTTTAGATAGTAGAATGTTAAAGTCAGGTACCAAATACATATGGACTGGTCATTGGGAATGTACGTTAAGCCATATAACCCTCATAACTGTGACCAATTACCTCTGTTGTACTGTATTGTATTTATTATTATAAGAGAAAGAGCCATTTGTTGGACTGAAAGGGGAAACTGTAGCGGGAAATAAGATATACCTTAAACTTAAAAGAAAAAAAAAGGGAAGAGGATGGGGGGTTGAGGGTGGGAGGGTGGGACTGGAAGGGGGAATAGGGAAGGGACTGTGATTGAGATGTAACTTGAAGAAATAAAAAATAAAGGAAAAATAAAATATAAAAAAAGGAAAGTGAGGAATAAAACAATACGGTTGGGACTAGAGGTGGCTGAGCACATAGGAGTATATGCTGAGCTTGCAGAGGAGGGAGTTCGGTTTCCAGCATTCACATGGTAGCCCACGATCATCTGTAATTCCAGATCTGAGGAATCTGATGTGCTGTTCTGGCCAGGCACACAGCTGGTGCAGACCTTTACATGAAAGCAGACATTTATTTATGGAAAATAAAGATAATTTAAAAAAAAAAAAGAGTGCTTGATGCTCTTACAGAGGATCCAAGTTGGGTTCCTGATTCCCACATAGCAGTTAGGAACCATCTGAAACTCCAGTTCAAGGACATCCTTTGCCTTCTTCTGACATCCGCAGGCACCAGGCATGCATGGGGTGCACACACATGCATACATGCAAGCAAAACACTAGTACACATACAATAAATACATCATTTACAAAAAAGATTGTTCTTTTGAGTCTTCTGGTTTTGTTTACTCATTATCCAAGTCCCAGGAATCTAGCCAATGGTAGGACCACCAGAGTGAGCAAAGCAATTCAGCTTTTAAACAAAAGACTTCTGCTCTACACATGCTACCACCCACCATGAGGCCTCCACCAGTCATTTTGGCCTTTCTAGACTCTTCTTTAGCAGCCTATGAGGGAGCAGGGCTCTATGACCAGTGAATCTTCTGCCTGCTCCAAGGTTCTAAGAATCCTGTGTGTCATCCTTTCCCGGCCACACACCCCTGGTTTTTTGGGCGGGGGGCTGCAGTCTCCCCGTGCAATGAACCGGGTGTAATGGCTGGTCAGTGCTAAGTAGATGGACATGTAGATTCTCCATGTAGAAACTTCATCTGGGCCTAGCATTCAAACTAATTAGAAGGGACACTTGCATTAGAGTGACTTCATAAGGAATCTTTCCTTAGGGAACAGGCCAAAGGTCTGTCCTTGGAGAGAAGCAGTTCTCCAGCACAGAAGTTTCTGGTTGGTCTAGTTTCAAGACTGTTTTGTGGAACCACTGGTGGATCCCTGCTGAATGAAATATTGTGTGTGGAGACAAAGTCCATCTCTACACCACATCACCAGAGAGGACTTGGCAAGAGAGCTTCCAGCTCAAGCAGTATACCTCATTGATATGGCTTTGTCCCTGCACTAGTGAAGACCAGGTAGAAGTTGACTTGCTCATCTTTTTCTGTCATGCCGTCTCATGTATTGAGATCTCCTGGGAGTCTTCATACACTCTGTTTCAGAAAGTGATCCTCAGATATAAAACAAAGGCCTAGAAATGCTAAGAATAAAGTCATAATTCTAACTAACATGGAAGCTATTCGCGCTGCACACACTTCCCCTCCTCCACCCTCTGCCGTGCTTTGTCTCTGGAATGTTCACCAAGAAGGAGCCTGAGAAGTAAAGGCAGAGGCCCGATGGTGCTCCAGGAATCTGGAGTTGTTGTTCCATGACTTCTTGATGTCAACAATGGGGGTGGGGTGTATGGGGCAAGTGTCTTGTATGTACAATGGAATGAAGAGTCTCTCAAGTAAACTGAGAGCCAACACATGGGTAATGGCACGATGATTCCACACCCTTCTGCAGACCATCTCTTAAGTTCTCACAAAACCAATCTCAAGACGACGTCACCTTTGCAAACCCCATTTCACCAAGTAGGAAACTGAGGCACAGGAATGGAAGTGAGCTACCCAAGTGCTCCAGTTTAGCTCTGGAATGTCTCCCCTCCAAAGATTCCTGTTCAAGGCTTGGTTACCAGTCTGTGTTGCTTCAAGAAAATAGCAGACCCTTAAGAGGTGGGGCCGAGTAGGCGGAACTTAGGTCATTGGAGCCCTGCTCTCTAAGGAGTTATTGGGACTCTCCACCCCTCCCACCCCCCACCCCACTTCTTGATTTCCATCTGCTATGAGGTGGGTAATAATCCTTTCTGTCACATGGTTTCACCGTGATGTGTTTTGAGGCCACAGAGCCAAAGCAACATTCCAAGCAGACTACATGGAAGGAAACCCTGACCTGACCCCAAAGAATCTCAGCATTTAATTGATGTACATCAGGCATTTCCTACTGAAATATAAATCTGACTAACACATCAAAGTCACCCAGCTAGAAAGCAAACAGAGTCAGGAGCTGACATCAGGATCTTAGCTTCTCCTAAATCTATGTGCTCAGTCATGAACAAGTTAGTTCGCTTGTTCCACAGCCAAATCAGTAATTTCTTAGAAATCTGTTCATGTCACATAGCTATTCCCACAGCCTTCCAACAAAAACAAAGATGTTACATCAGTGCTTCTTTATTTTTCTTTATACAACTAAGTATTTCAGAGAGAACAGAGTAACAGAAATGTGGTTAAGTTAAATGTACACATAGAATAACTTGACACTTTCTCCAAAGATGCACACTCTCCTGTGCACTGGATTCTGTAAAACAGAAGATGTGTTCAGTGTAAGGACAGTCACCTCTGGGGTCAAGATGCCAAATGCAAGTTATTCTGGGCTTATTGTACAGTTACACAGAGGTGTGGCATGTTACAAATCCCTGCATTGTTTTTATTGTTGTTGGTACTTGTAATATTTATTTTGGTGTCTAATTAAGTTATTGGATTTATATAGATCTTTTGGCCTTGAGGAACAACTTACTCCTGTTTTTGCTGGATAATTCCATCTGCTAGGATGATGGCAGTTTCCTCAGAAACTTTGGACTTCTAGGGCTCTGATGCTGGCAATAGATGATGCTCATACCTTCCTGAGACCAGACCCTCAGGAGAGACAATGCAAGACAGAGTTGCCCCTATGCATGGACTTCCTTGTCTGAAGGCCTCCTTGGGGGTACAATCTCAGCATACCAGGCCACTGTTTTCCTCATGGTAATAGTCAGTTATGGGCTGTGTGGAAGGCCACCTAGGGCCACACAAGGCTTCATTTCTATTGCAACTCTATCTAGAAACAAAATACTTCTCAAGACCAGGTATGATAGCAAAGGTTTGTAACATGACTGGAGCAGCCTGCTTCTGGAAGATTGGATTAATTGTCCCCAGTGCTGTGGAGGGCAGAGTCCTTTCTTTGAACAATAGCATCCCCACCTTCTGCCTCTAATACTTCCAAGACAGACTTAGAATAGGATATTGGGGTAGAATAGAAAAACAGCAATGAAACAAACCTTTCTGTCTACTGGACTTTGTTGTCCATGTATCTTCCATTTTTTGGCTGAAAAAAAAAGTGAGGGAGAAAGTCTTACAAATATTGAGACACAACCGCTTGGACCCTTTTCTCTGCTGATTGAAAATGGCCTTGTTTTTCCAACTGAGCTCTCACTCTCATCCTTGGAGACTTACATGGCAAGTTCTCCTCTTGGGCAATAATCTAGGTCTTCACTGCTCCCAGGAACAGGGTACCCATTCCCCACCCCACCTCCACCTTTAGGCTCAGCTCATGGTGAGAGGATAGTGACAATGACCTACTGCTTCTTGGAGTTCTTTCCAGAAAAAAAAAGCCACATCAGTCAGGAAAATGAAAAAGGTACAAACTAAGGAGAAGTATTAAGGATTCCCATGGTCAAGGATGCTAGGGAGACAAAAGAGATAGGTGGGATTTTCCATGGCATTTCCCAGAGCCAGGGTATGCAGTGGATTGTCAGGAAGGTGAGTGCTACATCGTCTAATCTTGTCTCTATTTTTGCAAGATACTAGTGCCAGTGATCTACAGAATACAGCTTAGAGTGGTCATGGATTTAGTTGGATTCACTCATATTTTGGATGCAAATATTGACAAGCTACGGCCTTGTATGCAGTTAGTGAATAGAGCAAACCTGAAAACTCTATGACCTTGGCAAGGACTTCTCTGTCACTTGGGAAAGGAGACGGCACCTGAATTCCTCATGTCAGTGTGGTTTTAGGTCATGTGTCCTGCAACGTAATGCTTATCATTGTGGACTCTAGTTTACCTACTGTCTGTCCATCAACAGAAGTCTTTACCTTCCAAACTCCTAGAATATGGACATGCTCAGCTTATGTCTTGTTGCTCTGTTTCCCTCGCAAGTTTGTAAGGAATTTTGACTGAGTCACACCCTAAATGGAGGGGAACAGTGCCCATCTGGTTCCAAAGTTGGGATGAGGACAGTGAATACAGTTAGAAACAGAAACAAGGAAATCTGTTATACCCTGAAAAGGAAAAATGGCCTCCCCCGGGTGGTACTAGGATCCTGCAACACAAAAACACAAACTGCTAAGTAGCCACATTCCAAGTCAAAGGTCCTTCAAAATGTCCATGGAGAAGGTTTCAGAAAGGATGGCCTCAGACCAGCACCATAAAGATATCTGGAGAACTTGTTATTAATGAAAACTGTCAGACTCCATCTTAGTCAGACCTATTAAATTTCAGGATGGAGCCCAACGATTCCGATTTTAACCTTATTCTAATGCATGCTCAAGTCTGAGCTTCATTTGTTTATGGGGCTGGCATGGCCAGAAGTACCTTTCCTCTCTCTGAGCTTGTAAAATGGCATGTGGCTCCCTGAACCAGAGAGGTCCAGTCCCTCATAACGGGTGATTCAAATGACTCATCTGTGAGACTGGATATGAAATACTAATCATGTGACCAATCCTGTGACTCATTGGCCATCTTTCCATGATCACTTTCTATCTTGGGTCAAGCCCAGGGGATCCCCAACTTCAATGCTGAGAGAAGATATTTAGGGTCCTCTGGGGAGATCTGTTCTATCCAAATGGTGCTGGAATGACTGCAGGTTACAGGCATGCCCCTGCCATCCTTTCTAGAACATTCTGGAAATCAGCATTCTCACAAGGTCCACATGCCTTCTTAGGAAAGTCCACAGTTGCCTTCCTGGAATCCTGGAAAGGAACAAAGTATAAATTAATTCCTCAATAACCACACCCACGGCCTCATGGCTGCCCTAGTGTAATGGTGTCCATTCCTGATTCCATTTTGAGGTCATCAAAAGACAAGTGCAAAAAGGCAGCTGGGGAGAATAGCTGATAGTGGTGATAGTGGGACCAGTCACAAGTTCTAGAAAGGAAGCTCATTCACTCAATATGAGTTGCATTTTGGGATCTAAATATGTTTAATTTGCTTACAACCCTGAATAATCCCAACTTTGAAATCTACTTCTGGTTTAAGCAAATTTTCCATGTCAAGCTATTTTGGTATCTTCAGCCTGTTTTTGGTTATAACTTGGTTTAAGAATGGAGCTAGGGTGGACCTGGAAGCCTATATGCAGGAAGCAGCGAGCCCGCGCAGTGTTCTAGTGGCTGAGCTATTTCCTGAAGTCTTAGGACTTCCGGTCTAAAGCTAGAAATGTTCTGGACAAAACAGGATATGTTGGCCACTGTACCTAGGCTCAAGATAGCCAAAGGATTTTTTCGTTATTAATTTTTTTGTCATGCAACAAAACTAACAATTTTTAAAATAATAGTTTGTAAAGGATCAGCTATTACTGAAACTGTACTTACTGAACTTAAGGGGAAACAAGCAGGTAAGGACACAGGAAGCAGAGATGTCCCCAAGGCAAATTTCACGAGGGGACAAAGGAACAGAATTGAAAAGTAACACAAAACTTAGGATGGATCAAGTACAGGAAGACAGGCATGAGATGGCCCTGATCCACAGGGTCCCTCCCTTGACTCTTCCAGTTACAATAGCACGAGGTTACAGACTGGAAGGTCAAGGTTAAAGGACCAGTGTCTCTGCCCACAGCTCCCCCCAACGAACGAAAGACTGGGACTTAAGGAGAGAACAAAACAAGCCACAGATGGCGGTAGCACACCTTTACCACCATGTGTACCATGGAACTATGATGGGAGGGAATAAGCACATACTGAAGGCAGCAATCCCAGGGATCTTTTCATCCTTCGGCCAACGAGCTTGGCAGCCAGGCGCATCAAGGGGTGCACGGGAGCAAGCTGCAAGAGAGGTGCCATGAGGCCCGAGAGTCTCAGGAGCTGTAAGCTTGCTGACACCAGCGGAATATTTGAGAGCCCAGGGCTATGAGCATGCTTCTTGACTCACCTCTCTTACAGATGGGTTTAATTTTCAGAGTAAAACCATTTCCAGGGCCTAAGCTCGAAATGTTTATGTTTTCAATAAAGAGCTTCCTTGCCTCGATACAGGTTTCAATTCTACCACACCACTTAGAAATCTCCCCTCAGGATAAGTCAGTTGCTTACTGGCATTAACCCTAAATACTCTGTCCTATGCTCAAAGCAGCCCCTGCTCTGGATCCTTCTCTCTAGGTTCTGTCCTGTCGGGGAGGAGGTGCCAGGGTGGTGAGCACCAGATCCCCCCCGTACACCCTGTACTCTTTGTACTCTTTGGTTGCACCTGCCTGCACACTCTCAGGTGTAACCGAACTTTTTAAATTAATCAATACTTATTTATTAGTAACAATATTCACTTATAACAAATATAAACACTTGACTACTAACCCTACAAATTCCTACAACCCCTATGAATGCCTACAACCCTTATTACCTACCCACTAAACCTATTGATAACTATTACAACTATTTTCATAACCTTTCAGAAGGATACAGTCTCTGGGGCAGGTCCTCAGTCATCAGGAACACAGTCTCTGGGGTAGACCTTTTAATGTACTTAGCAGTCTTTCTTCTGGGATATCTCAGACGCAAGTTCGTCAGGGTAAATTGGCTATGGAGGTTTCACCTTAAATAAGGCTTGAGGCTTTCTTCTGTCTGGGAGACCTCAGCAGTCTGTAAGTCAACTTATTCAGTTTGTATCAGCAACTGCTGCTCTGCCTTGGTTTTTAAAGCTGGCCACAGTTTTGTTCAGGCCACTGTTTGAACAGATCAAATCCCTCTAGGCAAAAGCTGAGCCACAGGGTTTAGTCCTTGGCCTTTTGCTGTCTTGCTGAGGCTTTCTCTGCTCACCAGCTTCTTTCTGCCTCAGGGAGATCTGGCCATCAGTCCACCAGCACTTTCTGTATCAGCGGATACAAACTACTCATTGTCCTTTCTAGTGTGAGAACCTGCTAGCATCGGAGCTCTCTAGCATGTAGCTCTCTTGGCTCCATCCACTTGTCCTTAAATAGGATCTCTCTTTGTTCCACCTGTTTCAGCTTAATTTGGGCTCTGCCCACTTAGCAGCCAAAAACAATGTCAGGCCAAATACCTTTTTTTTTTTCAGTCCATTAAGTCTTTTCCTGTTGTTTCACCTGGCTTCAACCTTGTTTTTTAGTCCTTTAAGTCTCTCCTTGTTTCACCTTGTTTCATCCTTGTTTTTTAGTCCATAAAGACTCCCCTCATTTCACCTGACTTCATCCTTGTTTTTAGTCCACAAGCTGATAAGCTAATCGCTCACAGCCAAGTTGATCTTCATGCCCCGAATTAAGAGACTGTATCAGAAACCCCTAGATATTTACTAAATCTAATTTATATTACTCTAACTCCCTACACTCAGGCGAGGACATTTGTCCTTTTCTAGCCACATGGGCCCCTGGGAGTAGGGATAAACAACCATGGCCCCTCCCCTTCCTTTGCTCTTTTATGCTTTGTGGTAGCCTGACCCCTCTTTATCTAATCCCATCCCCAGACCTAGAACATTGATGACCCTTTTCCTTTTGGGGGAAGCACATTTTTCTGAGTATGTGACAATTTTAAGAATCCTCCTGAAGACTTGGGAAACCCTAAGTACATAAATAAGTGGCATTCCCATGGTAGAATTCCAGTTATGACAGTGCATCGAAACCAAAATCTAGATATGTAAGACCCTCCCAGTGTTTCTCAAATGCTACCCTACATAAATTCACCTTCATACACTGCTCCTGAAGGTAGTGCAGAGCTTTATGAAAGTTAGTTGAGTATAATGGCACCCACCTGGATTCTTATCAGCAGAAGTAGGAGGAAGGCCAGCCTGGACTACATAGTGAAAACTTGTGTCAAAAAAGGGGAGTGGGGCAGGGATGTAGCTCAGTGATAGAGTGCTCGTCTAGCATGCGCACAGCCTGGGATTGGAGCCCCACAGCTGAAAGCACGAGTTACAGGTCATTGCCATTATTCCTATTGTGTACTTCACCCTGAAAGCCACAGGAGATGAGTGGGCCAGTGTGGGAGGCAGCACTGTAGGCATCACACAATACTTTGAACAGAAACGGGCTGCAGTATTTACAGGCTCTTTTTGTGCTTCTGTTTAACAGAAGTCCGTGGTAACAAGTGCACATTTCTTACTTAATTTCCCTTTTCTACAGTTTATTCTCTAACATTTCAGATCTTTTATCCATCACTCTCATCCATGATGAGAAAGAGACAATTCTTGCTGCCCTGAGCAAAGAGGGGGAACACACATGTCTAGGGGTTCCTTCCCTAATACTTGGCTGTGTGTGTATACAAAATCAAGTGACATAAAAGGTATCCAGAAGAGCATCATTTTTTACAGAAATTTAATAAAATACTGACCTCAGAGTTAACTGTATGTGTTGGCTTCTGAGTTCTGGAGTAGTGAAATAAAAACTAAATAGAAAAAGACAGGGGTATTTAGCACCAAGTGTCACCTGCTCCAAACATGGTACAGAGGAGGTGTTAGGCACTGCAAGGTGGCTCACCCTTTTGTACACATTCTCGTTTTCCTGAAAAGGGAATTGAAAGGGAAGTTACATGGAGCAGCAATCTGATGAAGTTTTCAGTGTAAGTCATACTCTGAGTCTGACTGGATTTTCTCAAATATTATAAAACAGTCAAGAAAAGACTGTAGTTGACAGAGGGTTTTAAGTGAAGTTGCCTTTACAACTTGTCTCTTCTTATATTTTCATTCTTTCATTCATTCTTTCCCATATTTCATAAAAATCAAGAGTTCATTCAAACTCTTTTCCAGTCAGACCTCTCTACATTTCACATGTATCTTTTTTACTTTCTTTTTTCACAGACAAATATATGTGTCACATTTTACTCATGTGGCATCTCATTCATTTTCCCAAACTACAATACACATTATGAGAGCAGGTTGTTTTGTGTAGATCATTACTCCATCCCCATGCCTGGCCATGCCATGTTCTCAGGAATCTCTTATGAATTAACGAATAAATGGGTCTCTGTCCACAGATCCTGTCTAAATTTCTTCTGATATCATGTGGTAACCAGAAAAGGTGGGATTGAGCATCTGCAGGTGACATTGGTTGAAGAATACAACCACTTCCCAAGTTGCTTGAACACCACAGTCTCCTGCAGACACAGACCTGGCCTGTGGCTAACAGAGCAGGGGTACATTAGGAGCTCCAGCAACTCATCCCAACACAGGACAGCTAGGGGCAACAAAGAAGCCAGGAAGAGCTGCTACTTGTCTGTTTGTGATTTGAAAGTGTTGACATTTTTATTCATTGAACAACTACTTGTTCTTCTCTAACCAGAAATATATGTATATATGGAGTCATATTTGAGTAATAGAATTATGAGCTAGCTTAGATGGGCTATGATTGCACAATTCAGGCCAAGGCTTGTTAAAATCCATTCAGTGTCTGTGTGTATTCATTTATAATGGTGGGTTAAGGATTAACACCACCAACCAATTAATGATAATATAAATACTGGTTAAATCATTTAATAAGCCATTTTTTCTACATATGGCACCCAACTACAGCAATTAGAATCCATGCTTACAGCCTGAGAAGCCCTGGGTAAAAGATAATTTCCTAGCCAAAGAGCGGGGAGCCAACCCCTAATACATTTCAAAGGTGCGGCTCCCTTATCAAAATCTACTGCCTTACATCAAAGGTGGAAAGCTAAGGCTATCCTTAAAAACTGGTAGCCTTTAAACAGAGCTTGAGAGTGGAATTAACTGCCTAAATTAAAAATAGAGGAATTCATAATGTCGCAATACATTTGGATTCAAATTGAGTTTGTTTCTCTTAGCATTCAGATGAGTTTTACACTGAAAATTGTGGTTCTATATATACTTTTTGAAAAAGATCTGACTAGGATAGGCTTAAGGGTGAGAGCTTACAGATGGAATGCCAAATTGTTCACAATGATAATGGGGGAAGGAGGGAGGCCCTTCTCGATATAGAAGAAATTGATGGCAGCAGGAGCTCACAGTCCCTGGCTACTAGATGCTTCTCATTGGTTTCTGGTATTGCCCCCCCCCCCACCAATCAGTACAGTCAAAGCTAGATTCTAGGGAATAATGAAAAGAGCTTTAATTACAACATGGGATGACAATTATACCAAGGCTTTTGGAATGTTCTTCTTTCTTTGCTTGAATTTTGTTTAGATGTCTTTGATTTTTCTATATTAGTGGGAGGTAAAAAGGATATTTTTATCATTTAGCAATGCTAAAATATAAGAGATTTTTGAAGATGGAAAAAAAGGAGTCACAAACCAGTCTCCTTAGATGTGGGGCTCCCACAGGAGAACTGGTTTCAAGAGACATTTTGCCCTGAAGGAGATATGTTAATCATTGCGTATGATGGTACATGACTTTAATCCCAGCATTTGGGAGACAAAGACAGGTGGATCTCTGACCTTCGCCAAGGTCAGCCTGGTCTACAAAATAAATCCAAGATGAGGATATACAGAGAAATCCTGTCTGTAAATAAGAGAGAGAGAAAGATGTTACTTGTGAGAAATTATTTATTTTCAAAACAAAGGGACCAAATACCAAAGAAGACAAGACAAGCCCAGATGGTCTTTCCAGCCAGGACTTCAATAAAGCCCTGAACTTTCCTACTCAAATTCAACTTCAGACTACAAACTTCTCAGGACATTCAAATTGCTGAGAACATAGAGACTGGACAACAAATGTTACTATTAACTTGCTTAACCATTTTTTCCATTTTATTAGGGCCCCCAAACAGATTTTCTGTGACCCAATTCAGCAGGAAGCAATTTTAAGAGAGCAACATCCCATTCCCAAAAAGTGGGGTGAGTGGGTGATTTTTTTGGTCATTTGATGTGTTATAAATGTTGTTTAGGGGTAATGGTTACAAATTGTTATATGGTCTTGTTAAGCAAGGCATAAAAAGTTAGACTTAGAGATCTCTTTTTCTTTTCTCTATCCTTCTTTCTCTCTTATATGGGGGAAAAGACTTGAAAAGAAAAGGGGGG
>CAJQZJ010032438.1:3546269-3604650 GCA_907164525.1 Lophiomys imhausi
AGAGAGAGAGAGAGAGAAATGATAAGATATAAGGATAGACTATTGAATCTGCTCTGAAACTTAAAACCATTGTTATTCTTAAAATAAGGTTATCTTTTGATACATTGGTATAGAATTTTGTATATTGATAAAAAATAAGATTAATTTTGATTCATTAGTATAGAGTTTTATATTTTGACACATAATATGTATACTTCAACCCTTATATAAGGTATTGTGCCTATACAACTCATTTAAAAGTACAGGTTTACTTCCAATCCTTTTATGGGTTGCTATTGCAATCTATTTAGGAGTCTGGGTAATACAGGTTGATTGCTGTCCAGTCAAACTCCTGGTCATGTCAAATACTAGGTTAAACAGATAATAAATGGATAAAAATATACAATTTTCTTGTTCAAAGATAGATAGATGATAGATTTATAAATCAGTAAGTGTCTTCAAAACCTTCAGAGGCACACAGAAAATGACATTTAAAGATGTTTTTATTATTTGAAGAATTGTTTGACTTAAGACAGCCAGCTCCTGACAGCTCCCATTTGACTTGGGAAAAAAAACAACGAGAATCAAAAAGAAATCTTGCATCAGGAGATAATTCCTACTGGACAAAAATGTCCCTGCGCTCTCATCAGACTACAGTCTAAAGATGGATGTATGCATATATGGGGTCGTATTTAGGAAACAGAATTATAAGCTAGCTTAGATGGGCTAGGATTGCACAATTCAGGCCAAGGCTTGTTAAAATCCATCCAGTTTCTGGGTGTATTCATTTATAATGGCAGGTTAAGGATTAACACTGCTGACCAATTAATGGTAATATAAATACTGGTTAAATCATTTAATTAGCCATTTTTTCTACAATAGGAAGTGACAGGTGTTGGGGAAATGAAAGGAGATTTATTCCAAATAGGTCCTTGTACCTGGAAACCCTATAATCCATTTGAATACTTCAGCTGGCAGTGGTGTCCCACTGTCCCTGCTTATGTGGGGGATACCACAGGGTTCATCTGAAGAGCATGAAAGCCACTGTGGTGCAAGTTGGGAAGGCGTTGGCTAAGGAGTGGGAAACTATGAGTTCTCACTTTTTAGGCTTGGCCCAGATACCAGGGCAATAAGGATGATTATAATAATCATTTACAAACACATGAGTAGCAGTAAATTGAAAACAAGATGAAAGTCTGATGTCCTCATGAAGTTTGAGAGAGAAGGTAGCACTTGGATTTTGAATAAGAAGTAGCTGCTGCAAGAGGCGGTTAGTAGCTGTCATCTGCCATGCTGTGGGTACTGTTGAAACCCCTTCACAGGCATTCTAGCACTCAATAGTCAGAATAACTGGGATTTCACAGCAATTACACACATGTAACAGACAAGCCAATTAAGGCACAGAGTGATTAAGACACGGCCAGTGTTGCATGGTTTAGTTTGAGAACCTGAGCTGTTAATTACAGGATCTGAGAGAGGCTAAAGAAAAGACCGTTAAATAAAGATTTAACGGGTCTGGTGTGTTTGAGAAATGGTGAGGTGTTAGATGTGGCTGGACTGTGTGATGCTGTGGATTTGGGGAAGTGTGTGGAGAATAAATGTCACTCAAGGTGAAAACTGATAGGCAGTGCTGAGAATTGTGAACTATCCTGAGACCACTCTTCCGAATTGTTAATTAATCAACATTGACTTTGTAGCCACTGAATTACTTTTATTGTGGTTAGTATGGTGACTGTGACTGTCAGGTGTGGTCCTTTACATGAGATCTACTGTGTTGGAGAACTGTTATACCATGGTGCACTAATTTATAATGTATAATATATGTCGTGGTATATGATTAATTTTATTACGTAGATAATGTAATCTTAATAATACACATGAAGTACTAATATTTTGTGGTAATTTACATCAAATGGAGAAACTTGATTTCCCTAAAACTGTATTTTATACAGACATATACACATTTACACAACATTATGTAGTAAACATCAAAAAAGTCATTTGTTAAGCATAAGTTATGATGCAAACATATATAATGATATAGCTACAATGAGCCAGCATCTGTATTATTATTGTTATTTTTTACCTTAGATTGGTTAGACAGTGTTTCCCACTGGTTCAGAAAGTATACCAGTTGCTAAAAGGCAAAATGAGGAAAAGAAACCAAATACAAGAATAAATCCTTTAGGCAGTAGACTTCTCTTACAGCGTGTTTAAAACTCTAAAATTCTTCCATTTATGAACTTTGAATTATCTCCTCACACAATGCAGCAGATTCAATTCAATGTGCAGGATGTCTTAAGTGAGGCTGTGCGGCAACCACAGTGAGTTTCTGCTGCAGCCAACTATCTGATCTTAAAATAGTTTTAAGAAGATATTAACCACATGATATTTTCAAAGCTGCGACTAAATGCAGATCTCACAGTGCTGCACGATAGCATACCTCAGGCTCCACAATATCCAATCCATGGGGAGCATCAGCTAAAGGTTGAGCAGCTCCTACAAGAGAAGATAATCAAAACATCAGTTCCAGAAAGACGTCATAGCACTTGCTTCTGCCCCCAGGCCATAAAAAAATATGCAGCAGTCTTAACAGAATCCATCACAGAGCTGAGCAAAAGCCATCACTGAGAAGGGAACAGTTAAGGCAACAAAAGGTACTGTTAAGAGAAATGGAAATGGTAAGCTCCCTCTGCCTAGTACTATCAAATCCAAGATGTGTAGCAACATTATCTTAAAGCTGCATGTGTTTGATTTAGTGAGAGTTTCTAGTCCATCTGTTAGCAAGTCAAGAGAGAAAGAGAAATTACTTAGGGAGAAAGTAAGTTTATATTTTGGTAGAATTTGTGAGGATCAAACACCAGAAAGTAATGTTAACAAAGTATATGCTTCTAATCAGGACTTTTGAGACATTCAGGTACCTGTCTGTGCTCCATCATTAGCCCCTCCAGGGATGAGGTTCTGGAGAGAGTTTCTAGTAGCATGTAGTTCTGATTTAAATGGACACATCTTTCATTTACACATGATATGACACTCAGAGGTTTATGTAGTTGGAAGAATCCTTGAGGTAGGTCAGCACTGACAAAATAAGATTAAACAAATATATCGAATATCCTGAACTTCTATATCTTAAAATGTGGAACAGGAGCTACCAGAAAAAAACTTCTAGAGAAGTTTATTCTAACAACAGCAAATATACACACATACACACATATATGTATGCCCATATATGTATATACACTGTGGATTATTTGTTCTCTGCAATCTGAGTCAAGAGAAAGCTAAAACAACATTCCGGCATACTTAAGCATTAGTGTTCAATCCTTGAAGAGTAATGGTCTGACTTGAAGCAATAGAAGGTAATGTAGAATTAAAGGTACATATAATTTTCTCTAGAAAGACTGAAATTAAGATGCATATGTTAAATCACCTTCAATTATTTTGAGAACTGTCACAAGCAAGAAATTTTCATCTAATCCTGCAGACCCCCACAGACCCCAACAAGAATGCCTGATTCTAAGTCTGATGTGATCACGTCATGGCTTAATGTAAAGATGGTTTTTATAATAATGCTCATTTGATAATGCAAAGTACTGCAAACCAATCCCAAGAGGTCTTATTGAGAGGTCTGTGTTAATACAAAGATGAAGAACACAGGACCCTTCCCTCAGAAAACAAAATCAAACTGGACAAATAGGGATGTGAATACAAATATGCAGACAATTAAATTAAAAAACCAAATTTTCAAAGGCAAACTATGAGCAAGATTCTACAGGAGGCCAGTGGGTCTGCAGCTGACTGTCCACCACTGGCAGTGACCTGAAGGTTAGACAAAGTAACTGAGCAGAATCTAGAAGGCCAACTGGGAAACCATAGAGGAGACCTGGTGTTCTGGAGATGTCCCACTCATGCCTTTCTCACAATGCCCACATGCTGCAGTAACTCTTCAGAAGAAAACAAACACACTATATTTTCCCAAGGTTCTCTAAGTCTCTAAATCAAAATCCTAATGAAAAACGTCCAAATTTTTGCAATAGTCCTTGTTTCTAATCATGGCTTGTCATCAGTGGCCTACTTTTCTGCTCTCTGTGACAAACTGCCTGGAGATGGTGATCTGATCTTAGCTGAGGACATCAGATCCTCCCCAAACTTCCGTGTCCCTAAAAACTGCTCCTCAGAAATGGAAGCAATGCAGGGCATAGTCAGCACCTCGGACAGCGCCACAGAGGCTGGAGGATGCCCGCCTTCAGATTCCCCTGAACTCTCTGAGTACCTCTTCCTACCCTGATATAATTTCTTTTGTCTGCATAGTTGCTCTCCGCTCTCTTCAACTGCCAGTCAGCTTTCAGCTCTGGGCAGTTTTCCTCCCTGTGTTCTCAGCTCCAGTATCTCTGAAGCAGACCACTAAGCAGGCTCTTCCCCCTGCTCACATGAAGACAAGAGGTAGATGGGAGGGGCCAGTGAAGGGAGGCAGTTCAGATCCCCTGAGAACTACCCTGAGGGATAAAGATCTGTCTCAGTCTTCCATAGAACTCAGGTCAGGTGGGTGTGACCACAGCTCCCTTACCTGAGGAAGGAATCTTCAGCATGCAAAAGCAGTAGACAACCAGGATTGGAGGGAGCTGGGGAAGCAGACGCTTCATCTTCAGGGTCTGGCTTCTCTTAGCAGATCACAGAAGTGTGCTGTCCAGAGAGGTGGTAAGCATCTCCCCAGAGTCCAGATTCAGAGATGACCCTCTGCCCTGCATCTGTTCAGCCCAGGGCAGTAGGAGCCTTTATTGGCAGCGCCCTAGGGCCCACTGGCTGAGCACCAATCATCTTTGTGCAGGAGGACCCTGGCTTTCTCATAAACATCATGCTGGGCCCTTATTTGTAGAATAATATCCGCCTAGTGTAAGCATTGTAGTCATCTTTTTCAAGCCAGTAATAAAAATAAGAAGTGGGGAGTCATAATTGTTATTCTGTAATGGTTTGAGAAAAAATTCTGACTCAGGAAAGACTTGTTCTCCTTTCTTTCTAAATCATAGAGCTGGATATAAATCCACAAACTCTTGCATGATGAAGTCTTGCTTTGTAAGAAACTGTTTTCACATAGTAACAGAGGTTGTGTTGTAGTCTTTGGTGCATCTAAGAACATATCTTGGATATAACATTACAGGGGGACAGAGTTCAATTTGAACATTTCATTATTTTACTTTTCTATGCCATCTCTGACCCATAGGAAGCTCTTTTACATAAAAAAAATCATCAACGTGACCGCCTAAATGTGAACTGAACAAGGATGACACCAATAGACATACTAAAGGTCTCCGAGTCCTCAACCCCATATGAAGATCTGTTGGCAACCAAGAAAGCCTGAGAGTGGGGAAAGAGTCTTACTCAGGGAAGAGCACACCAAGTAGTTATCCAATGTTATATGGTTCGTCCTGAAAACATACATGCAAATAGCATATGGACTGAGGAGGTTTTCTTTATGTGTTTAAATATGTACATATAAATGTATTTATATATAAATATGTATTAACATTTAATGAAAGACATGGCCATGAATTTGAAAGAGGACATGGAGGGATAAATGGGGGAGTTTGAAGGGGAGGAAAAGGAAAGGGGAGATGGTATGATTATATTATAAACTCAAAAAGTAAAATGAATAATTTTTTAAAAAGTAATTCAGTAACCAAAATATGACTGTCTGCAGACCCAGGCAGGTGTGGTGGGCACTCCTTTAATATCAGCACTTGGAATGCAAGAGACAAGTGGATTTCTTGTGGGTTTCAGACTAGCTAGGGTTTCGTTGAGACCTTGTCTCAAGACGAGATAAGTACATAAGTAATCACAATTGGTAATTTGCCTCCTTATTGGTAATTTGCCTCCTTATTGGTAATTTGCCTCCTTATTGGTAATTTGCCGCCTTAGGATTTTTTTTTTCAGATTCATTTCTACAGACAAGTTAAATATTTCAAATTAAGTCAGTGATTTTAAAGACATGATAACAAGATTACTTAAAATAATAAAAATGAATTGTTTTATGTGCCGACCTTCTCCATGCTGGGAACCTGTTCTCATCATAAGTAGGTTAGCTCACAATTAACAGAGACAACACACAGCACAGTGATGCTGTTCCAATGTTACCAATGGGGGTAACTGGAGCTAATTATTATTATTAAGGAATGCACCAGAGGTCACTCAACTGCTGAGGATAGAAGCAAGAAATTGACCCCCAAGGGCAGCTGAGCCTGCTTGTGTGTCCATTGACAATGAGATTTGGATTGATAAATTACTTTTTCTAAAATGAATCATTTGGGGGTTATATGAGACAGATAGAAAATGAGTGAAATTTTTATTTCTTACCAAATATGGTAGTAAATACTTTTAGGGGTTTTTCATTGTGCACATATTTAACTGTACCTTTTTAGAGGTTACAAGATAGTCAATGTACCTCAAACATGTAATATTTGTTTTTCTTTTACGTATTTTCTAAATTTTAAAAGTTGATTTAATTTACCTGATTTCATTTTCACGAGTGAACTTTTTAGAAACACTTTTGATCAGTGCAGCTCTCAGATCTCGTCACGAAATCTCTTTGTACAGTGGTCATCAGTAAGTGCAGAGGCTCATGATTGGTCGAAATTCAGAGGAAAGGATCTGGGGAATGCTCGGTCCCAAATGGGACATTTCCTCCCATAGCTTAGGAACCATAGGCTGACGGGGAGCAGAGGGGTGGGAGGAGGGCAAGGGGCGGGTTGTGAGAGCCAGACACTGAGGAGGAGCACACTGACTACCTGTCGTCTAGACATGGCAGGACCACTGTACTCAGGAACTCAAGGCAGCTGTAGCAGCCTACATCCGACCTGCTCAAGATCATGCCAGTCAACGTTCTAGCTCACAGTCCAGCCCCTAACTGAGGAGCTGTGGAGGGTGGCCAACTCTGGAGGGTGGGGAACCCAGTCTCTTTAAGGCCGTGTGTGGCTCCTGATAGGGTGACTAAACCCCAGGGCGTGGCTCCACACCCATCTGTGTGTGGAGAGCACAAATTGGAGTTGGTGGATTATTTAAAAAGAAACTAAACACAAAGTTGGGTGGCAAGGAGGTAGGGATGTGCAATGGCTACCCTAAGTAACAGATTGGATGTCAGGGTGTGGTTATCTTGACCAGATTGAAGGTAACGTATGTTCTGTTGTTATGATTTTTCTGAAAAGTCCACAACCAAGACTAAAATTGTTTCCATTCAGGCCAGGTTATGATGACCATACCATCTATTGTTTATGTAATTAGAAAAATCCCCCAACTGCCAAAGAAAAATAATAAATGTCAAATTAGGCCTTCCAATGGTCCAACTGACCACTGCTAGTTTAGTAACAACAGCCAATCAAAATTAGGCATGACTAGTTGCCCAAATGTCATCCAATCATATGATAGAAAACCTGTTTCTTTGTCTAAGTCTGTATATAAACTTTATGTTTTGGGGCTAGGGGCTCTCAACTAGAACCACGGTGTTGGTAAGCAATGAGAGTCCAAGCTCTGAGCTTGAATAAACAACCCTTGTGTAATTGCATCGAAGTGTAATTGCACACTCACACACACATACACAGATACATATCTACACACACATGCACACACACTCACACACACATGCACACAGACATACACACACATATACAAGACACACAAGAGACAGAGATATATGATTGATACAAAATAGATACATAGATACGCAGATACAGGGTGCATATGGCTGGAGTTATAGGAAGAAGTTGACTGTCAATATGATACAAACACATTGTATGAAATTCTAAAATGGAAATAACAAAAAAATATTTTTAAAAGAATAATTTTGAGTGGGAGTTGCTCAGAAGGAATTATTTATGTCTTTAAATGGTGTATTTTCCAAAAGAGTTTTCATTCATAATAGGATGGGGATTATGAAGCCTCTTTCATCATATTTTTCTCCTCCCATAAGCCAGCAAGAAGTAGAGCGACTTCTATTTATTATAATATGTAAAATTATAGTTCAGAATAACTCATGTTCATTACATGCCAATTCTGCCACTTATATTAAACATGCTCATTGCCTAATGGAAAGTCCTTACTGAATGAAAGGCAAGTATGAATGAGTACTTTTTAACTGTAAACCACTTACAAGCACTTGAGCTATTCAATATGCAAATAGTAGCAAACATTTCTGGCAACTCTGTGTCTATCAGCAGGTGCTCATCAGACATCTGGTCTGTGTCTGAAAGATACACATTTTTTTTTCAAATAAACCACTGCAATGAATAATTCAAAACAAACATGTTTTGTCCATATCAATTTTTAGGTATTTTTTGTATATCTGGTCCACACTAGTCCTCAGATCTTTGAGACAAGATGTGAAGTATCACTTGTAATGTTAATTCAAAAATATAAAGCTATAAGAAAAAAATTTGTACTTACACTGTTCCTTGTTGCGCTACTGCAAGTTGTGCTGTGCCCTCCATGATTTATATTGTGGTGAAGGTCTATGCCCAGTGTAACTGTGTGGAAGGCTATTGAAGGCAATAGAAGATTATAGAAGGCTAAAGGCAATGGAAGTTTAAATGGAGTTACAGAGAGCTCTCTTCCACCTCTCAAGCTCACAGAGGAAAGGTGCTAAGAAGACACTGAGGGAAAGGAGACCTTCCAGCCACAAGCCAAGGAGAGAAGCCTACCAGAAACCCACCATGCACAGCTGTGAAAATATTGATCTCCACTGTTGAAAGCCCCAATCTGTGGTATTTTATTGTGGTAATTCAAACAGAAAAATACAGACAGAAAGGGATTTTCTAGTAAAATCAATAAAAGAGTAAAACCAGGAAGTTAAAGTTGGAAACCTTATCACACTTCTTTCAAATTATAACTGTCTACAAGAAAAAAATCAATTGGTAAACTACTGAAAATTTGTCAGAATCATCAGATTCAAAGAAAACTACTTTCAGGTGTACTTTTCTTAGGAGTACAAGTAAATTTTAAAGTAAATGAAATAGCTTTATTTTAAAAGATTTGTTTCACTATTTTTAAGGGTGTGTGTGTGTGTGTGTGTGTGTGTGTGTGTGTGTGTGTGTGTGTGTAGAACTATGGACACAAGTGTATTACCTGAGGCACCCAAAAGAGGACATTGGATCTCCTGGAGCTGGAGTTACAGGGACTTGAGAACTCCCTGAGAAGGGTAGTGGGACTTGAACTCAAATTCTCCAGGAGAGCATAAAGAATTCGTGAAAACATGAAGTAGTGTTTGTCCTAACAGATTTGATGCTACTAAAGGTTTAAGTTAATGACAAACTATTCTTTAGTAAGATATAACTTTTGTCAGCAAATGACCTCATCATGTTGAGTAGCACACACTGGAATCATGCGTACGCCAGAGAGCTAAACTAAAAATGCTTTCTGTTCTCACATTAAACTAGATTCCCTTTGTGAATGTTTAAAATATTAAAACTCAGCAGGCTTTCAATGAATTGAACTTTAAGCTGCAGGATGTAAAAAATTTAATTTCTAAATCAACAATAAGTTTCTGTGTTCAAATATAACTTGCTAAGTTACCTTTAGTCCAAAGTAAATTAAGAGAGTGAAAGGAAAAGTAATTTTTCCTGGTTGGGAAGGACCCCTATGAAGAAAGATAAATTAATCAAAGAAAAGCAAGTTAAAGTTCCATGACACAGTATTACACTAATGATGATGTCACTTCACAAATTCATATTGGAACAGCTTAGTTCATGTTGAAACAAAATTCACGTGAGAAAAGTATTAAAGGGTGGATTTGGGTGATGACTAAATTGTGGGCATCAGTCCTCACAAGTGGGATTAGCATCTTTACTAAAGGGAGACTCGTGGTTGATGGGGAACCCTCTCTTGCCCCTTCATCCATGTAAAGACACAGTGTGCCTCTCCTGTAGAAGAATAAAGGCGCCATCTTGGATGCGGAGGGCAGGCCTTGCCAGACAATGCCAGCATGTTGGTATTAGATTTTTCAGCTTCCATAACTATATGAAATACATTTCCATTCTTTAAGAATTTGCCTAGTCCCGGGTATTTTGTTATGGTACCACAGACACACTAATACATGAACCTCTTGTGTACAGGGAGGTACCAGGGAAAGTGAGCAAATCCCCAACAGGTAGCTGAGACTCCAAGAACGCTGGTCATGGTGAGGGCCGGGTGATGAGGAGCGGTCTGAGAAATGTGATGAGTGTGTCTTGTTAGGCGTGGGTTGGTGAGTTTCCGGCTACTTTTACTCATCTTTCCCACTGGCTGCAGACACAAAATATCCTGTCTTACGCACACATATTTCCTTTATAAATGTGAATTTCACTTACACAGAGATAACTTCTGTTTTAAGAGCATCCGTTGTGAATGCTGCTTCCCAGAATAATTAGCTCAAAATATTCTCTACGCAAAATAGGCTTATTTTGGAGCAGCGTATTGTAATCTTTGGCAGTCATGTGTTTCTGGGTGGCAATTTCCTGTGTATCTGAAGAGCAGCCATTCTTAGAAAGACTTATTTCAGAATCTGACAGCCAAATCCTGCAAAGCCATTTGGAGGCAGAAGCAACCAGCCTCTCCCATTGTCTGGACACTGAATAATCTTTCTTCCCTTCCCACCTTCTGATGGTGCAGCCTGTACCTTCTTCCAACCTCTTCAACTACTTTTGTTCTGAGATTTTTTCCCTCCCAGGTTATTTCATATTTATCGGGGTGATTAAAAGGCTGTCATATTTCAAAACACAAATAAACCATCATATGATAATCCTGCTTTGTGTCCCTAATCACAACTAACAAAACAGTAATTGTGGTCAGTAACAACCTCTTGACCTACTGCCCACCAATGATTTCCATATTATGAAGAAGTCACGCTTTACAGTCATCCATTCTCTCATTTTTCCCTTTTCTGATCTCCTAGTTCCCTGTTGTCTACAATACCCTTTATCCCCACATTTCACAGCCCACTTCCCATGACATGGAAACAAAAGGAATGCAAATTAAGACTACAAATTATCCCCATATCAATGTGATTTTTATTTATTGTTTATCAAAATTTGTTTAATACTCATGCATACTCTAAATTCACCAGGCTGTATGAAGTAATTTGTATTCAGGTAGCATTGGAAAGAGGCTGAGATATTTCAAATATTTTAAATTCATGGACATTTAGTAACATGTAAATTAAAAAACACTAGGGTTTAGGCCTCATGCTTTTAGTCCTCAGAAGAGAAAGATGCAGACCAACACCCCCATCTTGTCTATACAGTGTTCAACCGAAACTTTATACTTGAGAATTTGCATGCTGGGATGTTAAAAAGGAAGCCGCCCCCTGTAACCCTGACAAGCCTGGACCACACAGGCTAATTTCTGCCCAAATCTCCTCAAAACAAACAGGTCAGTGTAGCTCTGTCTTTGATTACCCACTTTAAAAAAATTATACTAACAACTTTGAAAGATCTCAACATGTATTTGTTCCTTTGATTTCTTTCTTTTTTCTCTTTTATTGAAAATACTTTTTTTTCATACAATATATTCTGGTTGTGGTTCATTCTCCTTTCACTACCTCCAGTCCCTCCTCTCTCCCTGCCTCTGACTCTTGTTAGAAAACAAACAGGCTTCTAAGAGATAATAAGAGAATAAAAACAAATCACACCAGGACAAAACAAACAGAAGGAAAAGAGATCAAGAAAGGGCACAAGAAACTTACATAGATGCAGAGATCTACTCATCCACACATTCAGGAATCCCATAAAAACACAAAACTGGAAGCCACAATATGTATAAAAAGCCTGTAGTGTTAAAATAAAATTAAATTAAATTCTCTGACATGACGTTATGACACAAGGAAGCTGCAGAGATGCCGCTGAGTTCATTCTCTGTTGGCCATCTACTGCAGGGCATGAGGCCTACCCTTAAGAGTAGTTTGTTTCCCTAGTGAGACTCCTTTGGAGGAAACTAACTTTTCATTTGCAAGTGGTTATCAACTGGACACAGCTTCAGGGTTAGGGGTGGGGATGTGTCCGCTTCTTTCTTGTCTTTTGCATACTGCCTCGGTCTCTGGGGATTCATACATGTGACGGTCCTGCTGTGTTTAGAACCCGTGTTTCTTGGGGTCCTGCATTCCCTCTGGCTCTTACACTCTTTCCACCTCCTCTGTCACAGGGTTCCCTGATCTTTGAGGGAGGGATTTGCCGGAGACTCCTATTTAGGGCTGAGTGTTCTAATTCCTCTCATTCTCTGCTGATTGTCGGGCTGTGGGTCTCTGCGTTTGTTCCCGTCTGCCGCAGGAAGAAGCTTCTCTGATGGTGGCTGAGCAAGGCACTGCTCTATGAGTACAACAGAATGGCATCGTTTTACTGTTACATTCATTTTGTAGAATAGTAACATTCGGTTTTTTCCGTAGGTCTCTGGGCTACCTAGTCTCAGGTTCTTGGTCACCCATAAAGCTTCATGTATAGATTCCACCTCATGGAGTGGACCTTAAATTAAGTCAGATATTGGTCGGTTACTCCCGCAAGCTTTGTGCCACCATTGCACTAGCATATCTTGCAGGCATGACCTCAATGTAGATTGAAGGATTTGGAGCTGGGGTGGTGTTTGCATTTCCCTTTTGGTAGCTCACAGAGTACCCTCCAGTATCAAGAGTACTAGCTTGTATGGGTAAGAGCTCCAGGTAGGCACCGACTCTACTTCTGTGTGTTCAGTGAGTTGTGCAGGTGTTATTTTCAATAATAGATCTTTGCCATCAATTTGTAGAGAGCAACCTATAGCCTTTTGCAACAGCCTGGATTGTTTGGGGGATTTCCTTGGGACTGCTTTAGCCAACAACTTGATTGAATGTGACTCATTCCTGGTACCGGAGACTCATTTGGTGATGAGACCTCCAGTTGAGGTTCTGTATCCCGTTATTTGGTGATTTTATTTAGATCACCTTTATATATGTATTTAATTTAGTAAGTTTCTACTGTATTAGGTTTCCATACAATCCTTCAAGTGGCCCTTAATTTTAAATGTCCTTCCTCATATTCCTTCCCTCCTCCTCTCTTTCCCTCCTCCTCTCCTTCCCTCCTCCTCTCCTTCCCTCCTCCTCCTTGTCTGATCCTCTTGTTCCAGTTCTTTGCCTCATCCATTCATAAGTGTTTATTCTATTTCCCCTTCCTCAAGAGATCTGTCCCTCCCACCTAGTCCCTTACTCTATACATAACCTCTGCAGTTCTATGAATTGTAGCTTGCTTATCTTACAGCTAACACCCACATATAATTGAATACATTCCATATTTGTCTGAGTTATCTCACTCAGAATGATTTTTTCCTAGATCCATTCATTTACTGTTAAACTTCATGACTGCATATTTTTAGCAAAATAGAAACACTCCACTGTATAAATAAACGTGCCACATTTTCTTTATTTATTCATTGGTTGCCAGGCATCTAGATTTTCAGTTTCCAGCCATTATAAATAGAGTGACAATGAACATGGCTGAGCAGGTGTCCTTGTGGTAGGACACCATTTGGCATGTGAAACATACTTTGAGTATATACCTAATAGTGGAATAGATCAATTCCCATCTTCCTGAGGAACCACCATACTGATTTCCATACTGGCTGTACAAGTTTTCACTCCCACCAGCAATGGATGAGTGTTCCCTTTCCTTATCCCACATCCTTGCCAGCAAGAGCCACCATTTCTTTTATTGATCTTGGTCATTCTGGCAGATATAGGATGGAATCTCAAAGTAGTTTTAATTTGCATTTCCCTGATGACTAATGATGTTGAACATTTCTTTAGGTCCTTCTCAGTCACTTGAATTTCCTTTTTGATAATTCTCAGTTTAGATCTGTACCCCATTTTTAAAATGAGCTATTTGTTTTCTTGGTATCCAGTTTTTTGATTTCTTTATATATTTTGGATATTAGTTTTCTATCAGATATGAAGTTGGTGAAAATATTTTCCCATTCTGTAGGCTGCCATTTTGTCTGAATGACAGTGTCCTTTTGCCATAAAGAAGCTTCTCAATTTCATGAGGTCCCATTTATTGGTTATTGATCCTAATTCCTGTGCTAATGGTGTTCTTTTCAGAAAGTTGTCTTCTGAGCCAATGAGTTCAAGGCGGTTCCCCAATTCCTCTTCTGTCAGGTTCAGTGTATCTGGCTTTATATTGAGGTCCTTGATTCATTTGGAGTTAAGTTTTGTGCAGGGTGGTTACGCACAGATCATTTGGACTCTTGTACACGCAGACATCCAGTTTGACTAGCACTTTGTTGAAAATATTGACTTTTTCCCAGTGTGTATTTCTGACTTCCATTTATCTATGTTTTTGTTTTTATACCAATACATGTGATCTTTATTACTATGGCTCTGTAGTACAATTTGAAGTCATGGATGGTGATCTCTGCCGCAGTTCTTTTATTATTCAAGGCTAATTTAGTTTTCCAGAGTTTTTGTTTGTTTGTTTATTTCCATATGAAACTTAAAATTATTCTTTCTTGAAATTCTTCAAATTCTGTGAAGAATTGTGTTAGAATTTTGATGAAGATTGTATTGAATCTGTAGACTGCTTTTGATAGGATGGCCATTTTTTTCTATATTAATACTACCAGTCCATGAACATAGGAAATCTTTCCATTTTTTGATATCTTCTTCAATTTATTTCTTCAATATCTTCAAGTTTTTATCATACAAATCTTTCACTTGCTTTGTTAGAGTTAACCCAAGATATTATGTATTTTTGAAGTTATTATGAAGGAAGGGTGTTACTTCCTTCTCATTCCATTTGTCAATTGTATATAGGAAGCTACTGATTTTGTGAGTTAATTTTCCATCCAGTTACTTTGCTGAAATTGTTATCAGCTGTAGGAGTTTCCCAGTGGAATTTTTAGGATCACTTAACCATACTATCGTACCATCTGCAAATAAATATGCTTTGTTTCCCATTTATATCCCTTTGATGTACTTTGGTTGTGTTATTGCTGTAGCTGGGACTTAAGTGCAATTTTGACTAGGTTTGGAGAGAGTGGACAACTGTCTTAGTTAGGGTTTATATGGCTGTGAAGAGACACCAGGACAACTCTTGTAAAGACAACATTTAATTGGGTCTAGCTTACAGTTTCAGAGGTTTAGTCCATTACTGTCATGGGGGCAGGAGGACACAGCAGCACACAGGCAGACATGGTGCTGGAGAAGGAACTGAGAGTTCTACATCTTGATCTGCAGGTAGCAGAAGTAGACTGGAGACTCTCTGGTCATAGCTTGAGCATAGGAGACCTCAAAGCCCACCTCTACAGTGACATGCTTCTCCAACAAGGCCACTTCTCCTAATAGTGCCACTCTCTATGGGCCAAGCATTCAAACATGAGTCTATGGGGCCATTCCTATTCAAACCACCACAGCGACCTTGACTGGTCCCAGAGTCAATGGGATTGCTTCGAGTTTCTCTCCACATAAGTTGATGTTGGCTATGGGCTTGCTGTAAACTGTCCTTATCATGTTGACATATGCCTCTTGTATCCCCAGTCTCTCAAGGACCTTTAATATGAATGTGTGTTGGATTTTGTCAAAGGCCTTTTCTACATCTAATGAGGTGATTATGAGGTTTTTGTCTTTCAGGTTGTTTATATGGTGGGTTACATGTAGAAATAATTAAATTGTTTAATAGTATTTAGATTATTATTAATTGATTCGGCAGCTGTTAATCTTTAACCAGCCATTATAAATGAGCACACAAAGACACCACGTGGATTTTAACAAGCCTTAGGCTGAATTGTGCAATCCTAGCCCATCTAAGCTAGCTTTTAATTCTATTACCCAAATGTGACCTCCTATATACATATGTCCACTTGGACTGCCATTCTCCATGCTAGGCAGATGTTCCTGGCCATGTGGAATGAGGTTCCTTTTTCTAACCCATGGTGTGTATCCTCCTTCTTCCTGTTCCTGGCTGGAATGAATTAATCCTCTGTCTAAAGCACAGGATTCCTGTTCTGATATGAGGTAGTCCCGCCTTCCTATACTCTTTCTGCCCAGCTAATTGGCCATAAGCGACTTTTATTAACCGATCAAGAGAATGCCTCAGGAGGGACGGTAATCAGACCTCAGTGTTGAAATCAACCTATCAGAAGCAATGATATTAGACCTTCCACAACAGTTACACTTATCAATTTACATATATTGAACCAACCCTACATTTCTAGGATAAAGTCTACTTGATCATGGTGGGTGATTATTTTTGATGTGTTCTTAGATTCTGTTTCCAAGTATTTCGAAGAGAATTTTTGTATCTATGTTAATAAGGTAAATTGGTCTGTAATTCTCTTTATTTATGTGGTTGAAGTATCAAGTAACTGTGGCCTCATAAAATGAATTAGACAATATTTCTTCTGTTTTTATTTTGTGGAATAATTTTAGGTGTATTGGTATTAACTTTTCATGAAAGTCTGGTAGAATTCTGTGCTAAATTCATGTGGTCCTAACCTTTTTTTGGTTGGGAGGCTGCTTGTATTTCAGTAGGAGTTACAAGTCTTGATTATCTGATCTTGATTTAACTTTAGTAGGTGGTTATATATCAAGAAAATTATTATTATTGTTATTATTATTATTGTTTTAGATTTTCCAGTTTCATGGAATACAGGCTTTTAAAGTATGTCCTTAGGATTTCCTCCATGTCTGTTATGACCTCATTTTCAACTCTAATTTTGTGAATTTGGATCTTCTCTCTCCGCCTCTTAGTTCATTTGGATAAGGGTTTGTCAGACTTATTAATTTTCTCAAAGAACCAACTCTTTGTTTTTTTGAGTATATTGTTTTTGTTGTTGTTTCTGTTTTATTGGTTTCAGCCCTGAGTTTGATCATTTCTTTACTTTTTTTTTTTTTTTTTGGTTTTTCCGAGACAGAGTTTCTCTGTGTAACAGCTCTGGCTGGCTGTCCTAGACTCCCTTTTGTAGACCAGGCTAGCCTCAAACTCACAGAGATCCGCCTGCCTCTGCCTCCCACGTGCTGGGATTAAAGGTGTGCGCCACCACCCCCCGGCTTTCTTTACTCTTTTTGAATGTGATTTCTTCTTTTTGTTCTAGAGCTTCCAAGTGTGCTGTTAAGTTGCTGTATGAGACCGTTCCAATTGCTCTTAGAATTGCCTTCATTATGTCCCAAAGTTTGGGGTATGTTGTGTTTTCATTTTCATTCAATTCTAAAAAGTTTTTAATTTCTTTTTTAAGTTTTATCTTGACCTGTTTTTCATATAGCAGTTAGTTGTCCAGTGTCCAAGAGTTCATAAACTTGCTGTTGTTTCTGTCACTGGTGGTATCCAGCTTTAACCCATGGTGTTCTGGTAGGATGTAGGGTGTCATTTCAGCTTTCTTGTATCTGTTGCTTTGTGTCTGAGTACCTGGTCAATTTTGGAGAAAGTTCTATGAAGTGTTGAGAAAAAAGAGACATTCTTTTTGTTTGGGTGAAATGCTATCAATAAACTCAATGATATCAGTGAGCAGTGTTTGTTGATATGTTTGCTGATTCTTGTATTTTGTTCATGTGTGTATTGTTTTTTGTTCCTTTATTTTGATTTGTTAGCTTGGGGTTATTTATTCCTTTCATTTTCTTGCATGTGATTAACCTCTTCAAGTTGAAATTTTCCTTCTAGTGCCTTCTGTAGGACTAGATTTGTAAGATACTGCTTAAAGTTGGTTTTATTTTGGAATTTCTTCCTTTCTCCATCTATTGTGATTGAAAGTTCTGCTGTGTATAGTAGATTGGGCTGGCATCTGTTGTCTCTTAGAGTTTTAAACCATATGTCCAGGTCCTGCTGGCTTTTAGAGTCCCCATTGAGAACTCAGGCATTAGTCTCATGTCTGCTTTTATATGTTACTTGATCTTTTTTTTTTTTCCATACAGCTTTTAATACTCTGTACTAAATAGTTAATGTTCTGTACATTTAGTGTTTTGATTATTTTGTGGTGAGAGGGTTTTCTTTTCTGGCCCAATCTATGTAGTGTTCCGTGTGCTTCTTGTACCTTGATAGGCATCCCCCTCTTTAGAAATGTTAGTGAAATTTTCTTCTATGATTTTGTTGAAAATATTTTTTGTGTCTTTGACCTGTGTTTCTTCTCCTTTGTCTATTTCTACTTCCACTTTCAGGTTTTGAACTGTCTTATTCATTTCCTTCCATTATTTATTTGCATGGATTCCTTTAATGGGTTTACTCATTTCCTCTTTAAGGACCTCTATCATATTCATAAAGGCTATTTTAAGTCTTTGCTTTGTGCTTCAGCTATGTTGCATTTCTAAGGGCCTGCTGTGGGAGAGTTGCTGGGATCTAAAAGTGACATTCTTTTTTTTTTTAATTGTGTTTTTATGATGGCATCTAGGTATCTGAGTTTGGGGTGATTGTAATTCTAGGTGCTGATATCTGGTCTTGTCTTTGCTGAGTGGGTATTCCTTCCTTGGTTTCTGTTAACCTTTCAGGTTCTTAGGAGAGCGTGGTGACTGTGTGTTAACCTGGTAGGAAATCCTTCTGAGATTCTGCCAGGTGTGGCCACTGGTGAGTCCAGGCAAAATGTGTTTCTAGGTATCGAGATAGCTGATCCATAGGTGGGGATGAGCCAAAAAGGCAGCTGAGGGAGTCCACAGGAGGGAGAAAAGCAGGGTGTTCTAACAGGGTCAGCTTAGTTCCCTGAGAAAGGGGAGTCTAACCCTCTAACCCTTTTACACAAAGCACACATGACTTCTGCATTGGGTCAGCTTTGCTCTGTGCTTATGGTTTTCCTGGTCAGTCATCCTGACTGGAGATCTAATACATACTGGGGAACAGCACCCTCAAACTGCCTCTCTGTGTCACTGCTGATAGGCCCACATTACAATATTCTCCTGGCATCTACAGTATGCAGGAGGCTCCACTGAAACAGTCTTCACCTTCAAGGCTTCATCCACACACCTCTCAGGAGCTCTATGCAGGAAATTTAACCCTGCTACATATTGTCTGGCCTTAGTGGATTCCAGAAACCTTGGCAAAACCTCCAGGACACCCTCCATCTTGCGTTTGTGTAACTGCAGAGTCTGCACTACACGAATGATGCCGATTTCTCTTGCCAAGGTACAACCTGGGTCCCTTGGAACACAGCTACAGTAAGCTGCATGATTTCTGGATGAAACTGAAAAACAACTCCATAGGTAGTCGTTTTGGTAGGAGAACTCCTACAACACCATCCTCCACGCAGGCTCCCTTAGTTCTTGTGAGTTTGCTGTACCTTGGATCTCTTAAGAGGTGGTCTCACTCTCAAGGTACATTTCCTGTTGTCAAGTGCAAAGTCTGAAGTCTCCCTTTAAAGTTGCTGATGTCTTAACAACCACCATCATAATGTCTACTCAACTTAGCCAAATTCAAGTTCCCTTCCTCACCAAACCACATTGGTCTCCCCTCTCTCCCACCCCATCACAATGTCACATGCACACACATGCACATGTGCACACACACATGCACATGTGCACACACACACATGCACACACTCTAACTCTGGGTAAATGAAGTAGCAGTAATATGTCATGGTCTAAAAATACACTGTCTTGAAAATTTTCCCACCAAACAAATTAATCCATCACTTTTGTACTTGGCTTCATCCAAGTTCTCAGGACACAAGTGGGTGCAGTTAGATTCTTTAGTACAATACAATATGAATGGCCTCCACTTCAATTCCTTCTTTCCCTATGAACTCATGTGTTGTTTAACAAAACTAAAATATCCCCATCATTTGATTTTACCAATGAAGACACAGGAGCTAGATAATGAGATGACAACCTGCTAGCTCACAGAGGCAGAGTAAGCGCCCAATTGATCTTCCTATTCAGCTGAAAATCTTAGAGGGAAAAAGACCAGAGCTACAAAATCCAGAAGAACCTAAAGGAAAAAACCTTGAAGGAGAAAACCTTCTGAAGGAGAAAACCCAAAAGAAGAACTCCCAACTCCACCTCCACACTGTTTTAAATACCCCTCAGCTGAATGTCCCACCTTTTCTGCTTAATCTGTCTGTTGGTTTCTTGCTCTGACTTTTGATTTAGGGTTAACTTTATTTAATCCTGTATACAGAAAGCTCTTGGATTAAAGGTATGTGCTTAGAGTAGAGCCACACCATAACCATTTGTTTAAAATAAACAAAAAGTTCTAGGATTAAAGGCTGAGCCCTACTACAGTTAGAAACAGGCTTTTACAGTTTCTTGGGGCTCACAATTTGATCAAATATTGTGCAACACCCATGAGCACAAGCTCTTACTGTCAGCATTTCTACAGGCATTCTGGTTTTCTGAGCTTCCACCAGAATGGCTCATCAAGCCCTGCTTACAGTATTAGTGCTTCACTAACCTATAGGTCTTAACTGTTCACACTCCACCCAAGAGTCAGTTTCTAATGCCACAGACCCTCAGGGTCAGGCAGCCACATGATGGGCCTACTTCTCATTGCCAGTTTTCTATATTAGTTACTTTCTCATCATTGGACTAGACCCTTGATGAAAATCAACTTTAAGGGAGGAAGGGTATATTTTGGCTCACGGATTGGAGATATACAGTGCAGTACAGATGGTAGGGCAAGGCGGCGGTGACTTTCTCATTTTATTCAGTGTTGGCCTCCAAACTTGGGGTGATGTCACCCATATTCACTCCCCATTTAGTCAATCCTCCTTTGAAACACCCTCACAGTTACACCCAAAGTTATGTCACCTCAATTCCTAAGCGTTTCTTTTATTTTCCTTTATATTTATTTATTTATGCATATTAGTGTCTGCCACTGTGTAAGTATGTGCACCCTGAGTGTGTATTGCCTGAGGAGTCGAGAAGAGGGCATCAGATCCCCGGGAACTAAAGTTACAGACAGTTGTGAGCCCTCATGTGGGTGCTTAGAACCAAATCTGGGTCCTCTACAAAAGAAGCAAGTATTGTTAACTGCTGAGCCATCTCTCCAGCTCCACTAGACATTTCTTAATCCTATCAGGTTGACACTCAAAATTCATCATCATAGCTGCTATCACAAAATCCTTAAAGCTGAAACTAATAAAGAAAAGCCAGTTGATCTATTCACAGGTCTGGAGGTTCATGGGAATGATGCTGGCATCAATTCAGCTCTGGCAAGAACCTCATGATGAAAGTTATGGTAACTATGGAAGCATCAGGGGGAAGAAACAAGAGAGCAAAAACAGCCCAGTTTTGCCTACTTGGAACAACACCTCCAGGAACTCATGGAACCCTTCCAAAAGCAACCATCACTAAACCTCAATTCTTTTTCTTACTGTTGTTCATTTTCTGTTTATTTGTTTTTTGAGACACAGTCTCTCTACATAGCCCTGTGATTGAGAAGCAATCTCTTCTCAGGATGTAAAATCAGCCCAGACACCTGGAGCCGGTACACATAGTAACGTCCTGGAACTTACTATGGAGACCAGGCTGTCCTTGAACTCACAGAGATCTGCCTGTCTGCCTCCCAAGTGAGGGATTAAAGATGTGTATGAACACCAACATTTTATATGATTTCACGGTTTCAGGCGCATTTTTTTCTTTCAGCAGTTCTTTCTACGAACAGCCTCCTCTGCTGGGTCGGTCAAGAGTTCTCTGAGTGTAGCCTCCAGAAATCCTGCTATTGAGAATTCTGGACATGCCTGAAAATGGCCGTTCTCATGCCCCACTCTAGCCTCTGGATCAAGGCCGCTGCTGCTTTGTAAGTGGCTTTGTGGGGGATTCTGCTGTGAGCTGGGCTTTGGAAATCTTGTCTGTAAGGCTTTAGACCCTGGGTTAATAGTCTCACTTCGAGCAGAGCCAGGCAATTTCTCTTGTTTGCTCAACAGCTCATTTCCCACTCCCTTTGGAGACCTTGTACCTTCTGTTGCTTGTCAGCATGGTCACAGGCTCCCATGTCACCATTGGTTTAGGAGTGCTCAGGACACAAATGGACATTTTTATTCAAGTTCTTGGAAAATCCTTATAATGTTTTATGTCAAAAAAAAAGTTAAACTGTGGAAGAGTCCTCCGAAGTGAAATAACTTGGGTGCTCTGAGCTCTCACCCAGCTCTAGCAATCGTCACCTACAGGGTCTGTATGGCTTCCTCGCCATTTAATGTCCTCATACGCCCGCCTACAGGGTGAGAGGCTTCAGGAGGGTGTTTATGACTCAAATTTGTCAGAGGAGAAGCAATGTGCAAACAGCACCCTTGAGCATCCATCTGTCTGTCCTGCTCCCTGGGCATTCTGTCTTCACATCTCACAACCAACTACAGCAATGAGTGAGGTCATGCCATTAGTCAGATGTCTCAGGCTCAGGGTTTTTCATTTCAGGGTCACACTGTAAGGCCGTTTAGCCCACACTGTAATAGCGTCTTTCCGGATTCCACATTTTCATTACCCATCCTGAATAGAATATGCTCCCAGATGCATCGAGGCATGCGTAATACCCACTGTGGAGGAAGCAATCACTTCTCAGGATGTAAAATCAGCTGGGACACATTTACTCCTCTACTTTTCACGCTAGTAATTTTCTTTGTACATTGCTTGCACACCAGCTCATAGATTGACTCAGTTTCCTATCGGCTGGAGGCTATGCAATTCTTGGAATAGCAGCAGCCATTATTATATTACACAGCGATAATGTCAGTCATTACCGTATTCGTCAGAAACCCCAAATCCTACGCCCGTTTCACTCCATTACGCTTTTGAAGTATGTGTTTAAAAAGACTCAACTGTCTTATCAATCTTTAAAGAATAGAATGTGTCATCAAATGAAAAGTCGAGATTGTTTTCAACATCTAGCTTAAGCATTTGGATTATTTTCCTTGGATATCTAAACTCCATAAACCAAGGGGGTGGGGAAATGAGGTTGCCCATTTTAAAGGATGTTTTATGTTATCATGTTCACAGGGAGCCCTAAGCCTTTGTGGGTTTTGATGCAGGAGATGTTACCAGCAGTCATTGGGAGAACTAACAGACAGAAAGGGGAATTTAGTTCAACAAGGGGCTTGGGCCCAAGGACTGACATAGTGGCAAGTTCCTCAGACTTTAACTGAGTACTGAATAAGCCAGATGCCCAGGAATGCCAATGGGTCTCTGGCACACACTCTAAACAAACAAACAAACAGCCAATTTGCCCCAAATACGCAAGGCTGGCTCAAAATTTGAAGATTATTCAATATAACCCACCACACACAGGCTGAAGAAGAAATACTGCAAATTTCAGCAACCAGTGCATTAAAATGTTTAACCAAATTGAACACCAACTCATGACAAACGAAGTTAAAAAAAAAAAACCTAGGAAAAATGGGACCTTCTCCAACTTACAAACAAGCTTCTACAGAAGACTCGCTGCAACCCTGCACTGAACAAGAGCTGAACAGCTTCCCTCTGGGATCCAGAACACCCCGAGTAATAAACAGGTTGATTAATGACGGAGTGTTACACGTTGTACCAGAGCAGCAGGGAAGCAATCAGAAATAAAAGACATACATATAGATTGAAAAGGGAAAAATAAAACTGTCTCCATGTTAGATGACATTATTGTTTGTCTAGAAACCCTTTTTTTTAAAGATTTTTAAAATTTAACTAATTTAATTATATGTGAATGTGTGAGTACATGTGTATGGTGTGTGTATGATACCTGTGGAGGTCAGAAAAGGGCATAGCATCTCCTGGAAATGGAGTTAACAGAGTTTGTGAACTGCCATATGTGAGGTAGGAAACCAATGTAGGCCCTCTGCAAGAACAATAGCTCCCAGAAAATCTTAGTGGGGGAAAATACCCCTAGAATTAATAAGTACATTATGTATCCACAACTTATTCATCTGTTTATTGAATTTTTCTATGCCTTGATCACTAATTCACTATATTGTTTCTTAACCATCCTAATATAAATAAAAACAAAAAACCACACAAATAAAAATACTTAGTGGATTATTACAAGGCAAACAGCACCCAAATTATAAAGAACTGTGCTACTCACCCTAGATGACCTCCCTGACCCCCTTCCTAATCACAGCCTGCTTAGTGTTCATGAGTTACTACTACTCTGACTCATTTGCACCACTGAGGTTTCTCCACAGCTTTCTCACTTATATTTCTAGTTGAAGACTACAGCCCCAGTTCTCCACACAGGAGGAAGGGAATTTAGATGTCATGGACCAAGTTAATAAAACTTCTAGTTCCAAAATAAAATGGAAAGAATCCGGATCTATTTGTGAGGGTTGCTGAGATGGCTCACTGGGTAAAGGTGGTTGCCATTCAAGCCTGGCAACCCCTCTTTGATCTCCAGAATTCATGTAAAATGTTGGATGCAGTGGCATGTAAAAAATATATATATATTAGTTAAATTACATTGGGCACCATTTATAGAAATAATTAATTAAATTGTTTAACAGTATTTAGATGATTGTTAATTGATTTTGTAGCTGTTAATCCTTAACCAGACATTATAAATGAGCATACAGAGTCACCACGTGGATTTTAACATGCCTTGGCCTGAATTGTGCAATCCTAACCCATCTAAGCTAGTTCGTAATTCTATTACCCAAATATGACCCCATATATACATACATCCCTTTGGACTGCCATTCTCCACACTATGCTGATGTTCCAGGCCATGTGGAAGGATCTTCTTTAATCTACCCCATGGTGTGTGTCTCCTTCTTCATGCTGCTGGCTGGAAATGAATGAATCCTCTGTCTAAAGCTCAGGCTTCCTGTTCTAATCTCAGGAAGTCCCACCTTTCTCTGTCTTTGCCCAGTCTCAGGCCTCAGCATTTTATTTAACCAATCAGATACAATGTAAGTAACAGACAGCAAGCAGGACCAATTAATTAACATTTAGAATGCTTAACACTACCCCATCAGTGGCACATGTGAGTAATCACAGAATACCACAGTGAGTTGGGAGTAAAGGCAGGAGAATCTCCAGAAATTTGTAGGCCAGCTACACTGAGTACACAGTGGAACAGAAACAGGAGAGACCCTGACTCAAAATAAAGGGAGTTCTCAAAAATAAGGACTATGTTTGAAACATGTACACATATTTCCTACACGTTTTTCCTTAGCTTGAAGTAAAAGGTAAAACAACAATGAGCAATTCATTGGCTGTCTATATTCTAGTTATAGAATTATAGAAATAGTATAATTCAATTGCCATTTATTAAGGAGGGAAGCAGTTCTTGGAGATAGGACACCAGCTGAGATGGGAAATGAACAGAAACATGTTACAATGCTGGGCAACAAAGGTGTTCTTTAAAACTGCAAAAGCCCTGCCAACAAGACTCAGAACCAATTTGGGAGACCTTAGCAGATCAAAGATACAACAATATAAGCTTCATTCTTGCTAAATTCAGTGTGCTGAAACCCACCAGGGGCAGGGTTGCTCCTGCCTTGTTCATCCAGAGCCCTCTGGCTTCCTTGACTGAGAGGCGGTAAGCTTCCTCAGCTGGCCTCTGTGTTGGTGAGGGATGGTCTGATGAATCCCCTCCTTCATCATTGAGGGTTCTAATTGAGAGTTCTGTTTCTAGAGAACACCAGGACAGGGATATCAGAATTTTAACATCTTATTTTGAAACTCATAAAAAACTGTAGTAGTTAAACAGTGTTTTGTATGATCTCAAAAGAGTCCTGAAATCAATGCCTGCCAAAATCAAACACAGCCCAGAATCTTTCCAAAGGACTGGACTAGATTCCAATCCAGTCTGGATCTCTGGACCAGCTGCCAATTGCCAAAAACCAAAAACAAACAAAAATCAAAGGACACAGAACATGGTGACTGAATTACAAAGGACAATTAGTAAACTCCAGACTTCGAAAAACTCTGTCAGTTGAGAGATTCATTGTAGAGAAATGAGCCTAGAGACAAACCCCATATAGTGGAAGAGATGATTGAAAGGGGTGTATGTGGTACGAACTAACTCACGGTGTATCCAGGGATAGCACATGCTCTTCTATTTTCTTATAGCAAAAGAGCTGCTGCCCCCCCCAAAAAAAATCCAATAGCAATCTAATTTCATCTCCCTTAGAAGCCCGGGGTCTTTCTTCTAAGTGCTTAAATATTTTTTTTCTTTCTACTAAAATACAGTACCTTTACCAGAATGTCTATGACTGTTAGGGTGAATATTTGCCATTTTTCTTTCTAATCTCTTCTGATTTTTTGGATTCCTTCATTTCTTCCTATCTGTTGTTTGCTCTTGCATCATGTTTCCAATTTTCTCTTCATTTCAAAATTCCATTTTCCTTCCATTTCCAATCTTCTTTTGAATTTTGCTACATTTCCTGATGCTTTCTAATTCTAATTAGGTTTTCTTCATGTCTCCTGTGTTACAATAGTGCTTTGATATGTGAAGTTATCATAACTGCTGCATTCTGAACTTTGTAAGAAAAAGAAGAAGAAAAAAGAGAGAACACTGAATGTAGCAAGGCCTTACATGTCAGAAGTTAGATGCAAACAAAGTGGTATTTAGAAATTTATACCTCAAATGCAAATATTGAAAAATAGAAAAACTGTATAGAAACTAGTGAAACTTCTTTCTAGGAAAAAGAGCAATGAATAAGACTAGGCTTTTGATCCCAGCCGATTGGGAAAAATGAAGCAAAGAAGGTCACAAGTTCAAAGCCAGCCTGGGCAAGTTATGCAGCCCTGTCACTTAACTTAATTTTTAAAGATTTATTCATTTTTATCTTATGTGAGTATTTTGGCTGCCTCTATGTCTGTGTACCATATGTAAACACAGTGCCCAAAGAGGCCAGAAGAAGGCATGTATCTACTGGAACTCAATTGTAAACAACTGTGAGCTGCCACGCAGGTGCTGGGAATCAATGTTTGCTCCTATGGAGGAGCAGCTAGCTAGTGTTCCTAATGCTGACTCACCTCTCCAGTTCGTTTTAGGACTTCAGAACTGGTTTGTAGGACAAATGGGGAAAAATCTGGAGCCACACACTAAGGAAACCCTCACATATGTATATAGCAGTCAGAAGCGAGGGCTGTGGGAGGTTCAGAAGAGGATATCAAAAGAAATACTGTCCGTATTGTCCAACCTTGTGAGCTTGAGATGTAATAACTACCACCACACCAGGAACTGGACTAGAGGCCATTTGTCTCGCAAAGAACCTGGTGGTGTTCTGTGTGTTGAGAGAGACTGAATTCAAAAGGAATAGACTAATTTGTTTGGTGGAGGAAAGTCCAGGCTGTGTAACATTCAGGCTAACATTTGCTATTGCTCACTTCGTTATGAAGATTTACAGTGGGAGACAGCAGAGTGTGGAGCAGAAAAATTGAAAAGTATGTATGCAGTTCAATGAACAAAGGAGTCCGAGACAAGTTAAAGTTGGAGACATGTCTCTGAGGACAAATCAGCATTAATTGCTAGAGAGATCGTTATTGTTAAAGGAAATCTGGTTTTGCACTGGGATAATAGAGGAGGCACCCTGTGGTCAAGACCTAACCCACTGAAAGCTCTGTTTTATAAAAACACAAACCCATTAGAAAAAATTTCATTAATTAAAAAAAAGCATTTAACATATCTGTTAAGAATGGGATCCACAACTCTCCATTCTATTTGGTTGTGTTGCTCTATAATGGTCTCTATCTGTTGCAAAGATGAGGGGTGAGGACTATAGTTATCTGTGGGTATAGGATAAATATTTAGAATGTGGTTAGAGATTATATTGGCTTAGAGGAATGATGGCTGTAGATTTTCCTCCAAGATCCACAACTTCACTACCCCTGGATAGTTGGCTAGGGTTCCAGTACTGGGCATGATTTCTTCTTATTGAGCAGGTCTTAAGTTCAATTATAGAGCTGTTGGTTACTGCCAAGGTATGAGTGCCACTACTGCCCTCTTAGGGTTATCATGATGTGTTGGTCATTAATATGGTTCACAGGCATCATAGCTAGGTAGGACTATTAGTTGCGTCCCTCCTTTGGAAGCTTGCATAGTGCCTTCTGTTACCATGTAATCTAGTCCTCAGGAAGGAGGCTTTTGGGTCAGTTCACTTTAGGGACACCTGGGCACTTGTCCACAGTACATGGTGTCTTCTCCAATAGAAACTTACCTTCCACCTCGAGGGGACAACCTAGAGCAGCCACAATAAGCTTGTAATATTTTGGGAGTCTCTTGGACAACTCTGACAAATAAAACAAAAGATGGTTTCTCATGCCTGGTGTTGAAGGTTTTGACTTAAAACTCAGAGACCATTGTGGAAATGGGGAGTGGTGCAGAAAGATTGTAAGGGCCAGAGGAACATGGAATTTTCTATGAGATTGTATCTCCTAGAAAGGAAGCTACACTCACAAGATTTCACCAACATAGCTGCCTAAACATGAGTTGAACAAGGACAACAACAGACAAGTTGATGTGGGTGGAGGAAAGTTCCAGAGACCTCAACTGTACATAAAGAACAGCAGGAAATGAGGAGATACTGAGAAAGGGAGAAATAGCCTTCCCATACCAGTTGGTAATCCAATACCTAATTGTCAGGCCCCAAATCATACATACAAGTAACATTATACAGAGTGAGCATGTTGTACTCATGGATTTAGGAGCGAGTGTGTGTGTGTGTGTGTGTGTGTGTGTGTGTGTGTGTGTACAGCAATTAAGAGAAAAGGAGGACATGAATTTGAAAAAGAGCAACGAAGGGCATATGGGAGAGCTTGAAGGGAGAACTAAAGGGAAGGGGAAATGGGTGCAATTATACCATAAACTCAAAAATTTAAATGTATATAGTTAGTGTAATGTTATATAATTGTGTTTGTTTCACACGTTCTCTCTTTTTTTCTGTAAACATTTCATGTGTTTATTATTTATTTCATTTTATTTATTTATGTGTGTATTGATATATGTGCGGGTGTGTGTGCACATGTATGTCATGTGACAACCCTAGGTGTCATTTCTCTGGAGCTGTCCACTCTGGTTTTTGAGACAGAATCCCTCAGTTTTATGGAAATCTCAACAAATTGTCTAGATTGTCTGGCTATGGAACCCAAAGAATACACCTGTGTCTGCCTTCCCAGCACCGGGGTTACAAATTGAGCACCACCACAAGGGGCTTAGTTTAATGCGATTTCTGGACCCCAAACTTAAGTCCTGAACTTTACAAACTAATAATCCATCTGTGTAGGCCTTTTACTCATCTTAGATGATAGTTTTTCTATCTTAGGTTTTTTTGTTTTTGTTTTGCAACTTTTATTTATTTATTCAAGTTACATCTCGATCACAGTCCCCTCCCTCATCCCTTCCCAGCCTCAACCTCCCACCATTTCCCCCCTCCCTCCTATTCTTCTCTTCCAGTAAGGGGAGCCCCCACATATCAGCCCCCCTCAGTTCATCAGTCACATGAGGGCTAAGAGCTTCCTCTTGCTCTGGAGCCCGACATGGCAGCCCGGCTAGGGAGATGTGTCCCACTAACAGGCAACAGAGTCCATGACAGAGAAAACACACACAGAGACACAGACACACACACACAGAGACACAGACACACACACACACACACACACACACACACACACACACACACACACAGAGAGATACAGACACACACACACACACAGAGACACAGACACAGACACACACATGCTAAGGGATCTGTATGAAGACCAAGTTGCCTATCATAATTGTATAGGGGGGTCTAGGTCTAGTCTAAGTATGCTTTTTTTTTTCCTTTTTTTTTTTTTTTTTTTTTTTTTTTTTGGTTAGTGTTTCTGTAAGCTTCTAGGGTCCTAAGTTGGTTGGTTCTGTTGTTTTTCATGTGTTGTTCTTGTCCCATCTGGGTCTCTCTATTCCTTCTCCCTCTCTTAAACAGGACTCCCAGAGTTCCACCTCATGTTTGGCTGTGTGTCTCACCATCTGTTTTGATCCACTGCTGGGTGGAGTTTCTCATAGGATAGTTATGCTAGGTTTCTGTTCCTTTGGTTCTATGTGTTGTAGGATAGTTCTATATGGCTATATATTATATATTCTATATATCCTGTACTATATGGCTAAAATCCACCTATAAGAGAGTACATACCATGTGTATATTTCTGGGTCTAGGTTAGCTCACTCAGGATGAGCTTTTCTAGTTCCATCCATTTAGTTGCAAATTGCATGATTTAGTTTCTGATAGCTGAGTAGTATTTCATTGTGTAAATGTATCACAGGGGTTTTTTTTGTTTTTGTTTTTTATCCATTCTTCGGTTGAGGGACATCTGGGTGTTTCCAGTTTCTGGCTATTATGAATTAACCTGCAATGAACATAGTTGAGGAGATGTCCTTGTGGTTTGGTGAGGAATCTTTTGGATGTGTACCAAGGAGCATTATGGCTGAGTCTAGAGGTAGAACTATTCCTAGTTTTCTGAGATATCGCCAGATTGATTTCCAAAGTGGTTGTACAAGTTTTCACACCTACCAGCAATGGAGGAGGGTACCCCTTTCTCCACATCCTCACCAACATGTGCTGTCACTTGAGTTTTTGATCTTAGCCATTCTGACAGGTGTGAGATGGAATCTCAGAGTTGTTTTGAGTTGCATTTCTTTGATGACTAAGGATGTTGAGCATTTCTTCAAGTGTCTCTCAGCTATTAGAGATTCCTCTGTAGAGAATTCGGTTTAGTTCTGTACCCCATTTTTTGATTGGATTATTTGGTTTCTTGGTGTTTAATTTCTTGAGTTCTTTATAAAATTGGGATATTAGCTCTCTGCCAGATGTGGAGTTGGTGAAGATCTTTTCCTAATCTGTAGGCTGCCATTTTGTTTTGTTCTAATGATAGTGTCCTTTGCCTTACAGAAGCTCTTAAATTTCATAAGGTTCCATTTATTGATTGTTGGTCTTATAGTTGAACTATTGGTGTTTTGTTCAGGAAGTTGTCACCTATATCAATAAGTTCAAGGCTTCTCTACACTTTCTCTTCTAAAAAATTATTGTGTCCAATTTTATGTTTAGGTCTTGATCCACTTGGACTTAAGTTTTGTGTAGAGTGATAAATAATGGTCTATTTGCATGGTGACTGGTCTGTTTCTATGTCAGTACCATGCTGTTTTTATTCCTATTGCTCTGTAGTACAGCTTGAAATCAGGGATGGTGATACTTCCAGATGTTCTTTTATTGTACAGGATTGATTTAGCTATTCTGGGTTTTTTGTTTTTATGAAATTGAGAATTGTTCTTTCAAGGTCTGTAATGAATTGTGTTGGTATTTTAATAGGAATTGCATTAAATTTGTATATTGCTTTTGGTAAGGTAGCCATTTTTATTATGTTGATCCTATCTATCCATGAGCATGGGAGATCTTTCCATCTTCTGATATCTTCTTCAATTTCTTTCTTCAGGGACTTGAATTTCTTGACATACAGGTCTTTCACTTGCTTGGTTAGAGTTACTCCCAGGTATTTTATATTATTTGTGGCTATTGTGAATTGTGTTGATTCCCTTATTTCTTTCTCAGCCCATTTATCTTTTGTGTAAAGAAGGACTACTGATTTTTTAGAATTAATTTTGTATCCAACCACATTGCTGAAGGTGTTTATCAGCTGTAGGAGTTCTCTGGTGGAATTTTTGGGGTCACTTATGTATACTATCATATCATCTGTGAATAGGGATAATTTGCCTTCTTCCTTTCCAATTTGTATCCCCCTTGATCTCCTTTAGTTGTCTTATTGCTTTAGCTAAAACTTCAAGAACTATGTTGAAGAGATATGGAGAGAGTGGGCATCCTTGCCTTGTCCTTGATTTTAGAGGAAATGCTTTAAGTTTCTCTCCATTTAGTTTGATGTTGGCTATTGGCTTACTGTATATTGCCTTTATTATGTTTAAGTATGTACTTTGTATGCCTGATCTCTCCAAGACTTTTAACATAAAGAAGTGTTGGATTTTGTTGAATGCTTTTTCATCTAATTAGATGATCATGTGGTTTTGTTTCTTTCAACTTGTTTATATGGTGGATTACATTGATGAATTTTTATACACACAATCTCTATTATCTCTGGTAAATCCTAGAGATATTTGCATTTTATGACTTTCCTGCTTCAACTGGTTCTCTCCTGATGTTTCTTACACCTCTGCCTGTGGCTCCAATCCAACTACTTCCCCCTCTAACTCCTCCTTCCCTGGAGGACAGGAAGTCGAGCCCTCTTCTCTCTCCTGCTGAGTGATTGGCTGTAAGCTGCTTTATTGGCTTATCGGGGACAATTGGTGAGCAATGTTTACACAGCATTTGTTCAAGAAAAGTCTTACGCAAGGTTTTCAGATGCTGATTTCAATGCTCTTAGGTCTGGTTACCACCCTGTCTGAGGCATTCTCTGATTGGATAATTAAAGTTTCTGTTGTCAATTAACTGGACAGAGAAAGAATAGGAAGGCAGGACTTCCTGGAACTAAGAAAGGAACTCTGGGAAGAGACAGAGGAAGTTCTTTTTGCCAGGAGATATAGTACAGCAAGCCACATGACTGGTTGGGACTAGGTGGTCAGGTTGACTTAGGTGAGCTAGTTGAGAGTCTTCCCAGCTAAGGCCTAGGCATTGGAAAAGTAAAGGGTTTCCATGTGTTTATTTTATGAGCATAAGGGTCACCTAGGGTCTCAGGGCTTTACACCTGGAGTTATAAGTCTCTGATCTCCTATAACACCATTCAGACAGGAGATTCTCAGAATAAGAATCACAACCAGATATGGGAGGTACAGAAATCGCATTTGAATTACACAATAACCTTATGCCTACAGTATATATGTATTATTTTAAGAATTATAAATATATTTTTTCTTTGAAAAACTAAAATAAAAGTGTCTCAACAAAGAGAGACCCCATGGCATCCTTCTTGAGCAGTGCTGTCTATGTAAGTGTTACCTAGGTTCACCCATAAAGGAACACAGACACCTCTGTAGCTGCAACTCAAGAAGGCTATGCATCTCAAGCTAACAGGATAAGCTTACCAAATCCATGTAGAACTCTTTGTTTATTTGTTTGTTAGTAGATGTAAAAGATGTGAGAATGAAGGGTTCACAGGAGGCTTACACTAATGTTCTAGGAAGCTGCCGAGGCCAGGAAGTATGTAGCAGAGTTGAGCTCCCTGAATCAGTTTCCTAAGCAGGCTGTGTGTGAACCTGAAAAGGTGAATGGAGATCTTGGGATGTGGAAGATGCAAAGAACCTCAGAGAAGAGGGAGTTCTCATGTGCCAGAGGCAACAGAATTGGAAGAGAGGGTCTATCCAAATCCACTGGAGCCCAAATGATGTCACCAAGAGCCCCAAATATGTAGCTAAAGCATTTGTCGTTGGATCTGCCAGGTTTGGATTTTGCTTTGGTCTAGTCTGTCATTATTATCCTCCTGTCCTTCCCATTCAGAATATTAATATCTGCTCTGTGCTATTGTATATTAGAAACATAACTATTTTACATGGGATCACAGTGAAGAGATTGATTATTTTGATTCTGAGAACAGATTTGGATTTAGACTTCTCAACAGTGTTGGAATTCTTTTTTTTTTTTTTGGTTTTTCGAGACAGGGTTTCTCTGTGTATCCCTGGCTGTCCTGGACTCACTTTGTAGACCAGGCTGGCCTCGAACTCACAGTGATCCGCCTGCCTCTGCCTCCCAAGTGCTGGGATTAAAGGCGTGTGCCACCACCGCCCGGCTCAGTGTTGGAATTCTTAAGAGGAGATTCTTGGATATGAACTCATGCATTTTGCATCATGAGATGGCCACAAGCCTTTGAGGACCAAAGGAGAAAGATTATGGTTTAAAAGTGATGTGTTCAGGGGTCAGATTGACAAGGGATAAACTTGTAATGGTTAATCTTCATTCTCAACCTGTCTGGATTTAGAATCACCTAAAAGATACACCTCTGGGAATGTCTAAGGCATTTCCAGATAGACTTAACAGAGAATAGAAAACACACCCTTTATGAAGTGTCAACATCCAGTGGGCTGAGGACCCAGATGAAGTAAAAGGAGAAAGTCTGATGAACTAGGATCCATCTCTCTGCACTCTACCCAGTTAGATGCGAGCGAGTAAACTTGTGTTACTCCTGCCACGGCTGACAGCTGTTCCTGGCATGGTGCCTTCAGTGCCACAATGGGCGGTAACCTCTGCACTGTAAGCCAGAACAAATCATTCCTCCTTTTTGTTGCTTCTTGTCACAGTGATAAGAAAAATAAAAAAGCACCAGTTTTCTCTTTAACCATACAAAGAAGAGATGGTATTAACATTATAAAATCTCCACCTACTTTATCAGGATTTTGTGAGGAACACATGACAATATATTTAATGGTTTGGATTTTCTCAATACCCATTCTATCCATGAGTGAAGACAATTTTGACTTCTTTGCCATAGACACCCCAACAATGTATGAGTCTTTGCCTATTCATTCAACAAGTTTACTGTTAGCTAGAAAAGTTTTAGGTCAGCTTTGGGATTGGGGGGACTTGTGTTGATGACATTCATTAGATTATTGAAATTCCCTTTTAAGTCATGTTTACTCAGAATTTTTAGCAAGAGTGAGTATTAAGTATTGCTGTTGGAGTACTATGTATAGCTATCTTCCAAGAGTGAATATTGAATTGTTGTAAATGTCTTTTCTTTATTTACTTGAGGTGATCATATTATTCTGCCTTTTATCCTTTCAATGTAAATTATTAATTTTTAAAAACATTAAGCTTATTTTATTCCTCCAATGTGGTGTCCATTTGTTCACATTGCACTGTCATTTATATGCACTGCAGGTTTTAGCCTGCTGTTATTTTGATAAGATTTTTCTGTGTTTTTTGAGACATGTTGTTCTGTAATTTCCTCTTTTGTGATGTGAGGTACACATTGCTAGAAATAAAATACATTTTAATGATATGGTGGAAAGGTTTGGTAAATAGGATTAATTACCTTCAGATGAGCTTTATTAGAGGGAGATTATAGCATCATATTTATGACAGTCATGATGAGGCCCTGAAAAGAGAGACAAAACCTCCAAAAGTTTCATTAGGAGAGACAGTGATCAGGGATCACATGACAGGATCACATAAAGGAGATGATGTCCTTCAATTCTAGAAAATAAAGAGAGCTTTTGTTCTTATGGTTTCTGGACCAGAACAGGGATAGGGGGTGACTCCTACCGTGCAACCTCATACAGGCCAGGAGGTAGGAAGTCACTAGATAAATGTGAAATCGTAACCCGCGGCTATCCTGAGCCTGTGTATAGGGAATGACTAGGCTCACAGCAGTAAGGGAAGGAAGTCTACACAGGCACAGCATACTTTACTCACCAACTCTCTTTCCAGGCAAGCTGCAGAAGTGGGTAAGGCCTGATCTCGGGGAACTAGAACACCCAAAATCTAATACGCACTGGTTTAAAAAAAAAAAAGTGAAACTATGCACACCATTGACCTTAAAGATGTTTAGACACACACCATAGAAATACGTGTTATATTGTGACCCAGTGTGCATGGATGCCTGGGTCTGTGTGTGCACAGTAATACTTTATGAAAGGATGGTTGCCTCTAATAGAAAAGAAGCACTGTTTCCTCGTCAGCACTCTTCCATTATTTTAAATAATGGTACCAAATTCTTCACCCAATGTCACGTGTAGCTTGAAAAATGTAGCTTGCATGTTGTAGGCACTATAGAGGCACATGCTGCTATTGTTACTGTCATTATTATTCACCTATGACCTCCAGCACCTTGAACAAGGCCTGGCGTGTAGCTCCTGATAACTGTCTATGAATGAGGAAGTTTGATGTTCAGTGTCTGTAGCTGAGTGCTTTCAATAGCGGGTTCGAGATAGTGTGCACTTGAAATGTATTCTTCAGTTTGATTCACCAGGAGAAAGAGAAGCTGGGGTGTAATTGAGAAAGAGAAGCTGGGGTGTAATTGCTGCTGCAGGTAGATATGCCCACTCACTCATGCATGCATGAGAGGCTTCTCTCCTTCCCCTGTCACTTTAGTCAAAGAAATTACCTAGGTGGCACTGCAACTGAATTTTACCTTGAATTTGAACCCCCATTTTCACTAAAAACGGAAAGGATTACAGACACAAGGCAGCATCAAAATGGTGTCTATCAATCAAAGCCATTTAAGAGCAGGAGTAGCCAGCAAACCTCATCTACCACAGGATTTCCAAAGCAAGGGCTGCTTATTTCAATCTGTATACTTAGAAATAGTCTGTTCCAATATATTGCACTATTGCAGTCAAAATCATCCAGCCAGCCTTGAAAAGAATTTTGAGCATCCAGTAATGTGATCCAACAAAGAGTTTGGGTAAATAAAATGTTTCTGTTCAAATGGGAAATGCAGATGAAATGCCACCAGCTCTTTGTGTGTTTCAGAGTGTCTCATCCTAAGAGCTCTCAAGCAGGAGGGAACATGCGCTCGGGTTCCTAATGACAGTTGTTTCCAAGACATTCTGTGCCATTGCCAGAGAATTAGGAGAGTCTTTAGACTGGAAGCCAAGAGGGCTCAGGCCAAAATTCTGAATGAAATCGTGCAACAAAGAACAATGGAACTTCAGGGGTATAGGACTGTCTTCGCTGAGCAAAAGGAATCTCAGGATAATGACTACATGATCTCTCTGCTTTGGCTCCATAATGGCTGTTCCTGAATTAGTGTAGCATTAGTATATAGTTGGAGATGTCCAGTGCTGGGAACATTCAGAAACTCAGAGCCTTAACTGAATCAGTATTCCCAAACGTTACTCTATTTGGACTTGTAGGGAGAGGTCTGTGATGGGGTGATGTTAAGCATTCTAAATGTGAATTAATTGGTCCTGCTTGTTGTCTGTTACTTACATTGTCTCTGATTGGTTAAATAAATGCTGAGGCCTGAGATTGGGCAAAGACAGAGGTAGGTGGGACTAAGGTGCAAGGGCTTCTGAGACAGAGAGGTTGGTGGGAAGAAGAAGCCAGGAACAGGAAGAAGGAGGACACACAAAATGGGGTAGATTAAAGAAGATCATTCCATGTAGCCTGGAACATTGGCATAACATAGAGAATAGCAATCCAAAGGGACATATGTACATATGGGGTCATATTTAGGAAATAGAATTATGAGCTAGCTTAGATGGGCTAAGATTGCACAATTCAGGCCAAGGTTTGTTAAAATCCATATGGTGTCTGTGTGCTCATTTATAATGGTGGGTTAAGGATTAATGATTAAATACTGTTAAACATGTTAATTAATTTTTTCTACAAATGGTACCAAATGTGGGGCAATTAGAATCCATGCTTACAGCCTGAGAAGGCCCAGGTGAAAGGCAGTTTCCTAGCCAAAGAGCAGGGAACCGAACCTGAACACATTTCAAAGGTATAGCTCCCTTAACAAAACCTACTGCCTTACAATAAAGGTGGAGAGCTAAGGCTGTTCTTATGTACTAAAAATCTGGCAGCCTTCTAGATGAGCTTAGAAATGAAATGAACTGCTTAGATTAAAAATGGAGGAATTCATAATGTCTCAATACGTTTGGATTCCAATTGAGTTTGTTTCTGTTAGCATGCAGATGATTTTTACACTGACAATTGTTATTCTATGTATAGTTTTTGAGAAAGATTCAACTAGGATGGGCTTAGAAAAGGAGAGAGCTTACAGATGGAATGCCAAGTTGCTGGCAATGACATTGGGGGAAGGGGGGAGGCCCTTCCCAATAGTTGAGACAAAATTGATGGCAGCTGGAGCTCAAAGTTCCCTGACTACTAGGTGCTTGTCAGGACTCTCTGGGAAAGATCCACCAAAGAAATACAGTTGAAACTAGATTTTAAGGAATAATGAACACAGCTTTAATTGCAGCATAGGATGACATGGTTAGACCAAGGCTTTTGGAATGTTCTTGTTTCTTTGCTTGATTTTTGTTTAGATGTCTTTGATTTTCCCTATATCAGGAGGTAAAAAGGATATTCTGTGGTTTGGCAATGCTAAAATATGAGAGATTTTTAAAGATTTTGGACAGGTTTTGAATTGTCACTACAGTCAAAGTTTCTTTCTGGGTTACAGAGTAACTATTATCTGGGATTTAAGTGAAATGGTTGAGCAGGGCGGTAATGGCACACGCCCTTAATCCTGTCATACTGAGGCAGAAACAGGCAGATCTCTGAAGTCTAGACCAGCCTAGTCTAAACAATGAAGTCAGGGTGGAACCCCTGCTGATAAGATAAGGCTGCTTGCTAAGGACAATTTAGAATTCAAAATGACACATTTTTTCCTTGATGTTAAGTTTAATAATGTCTTTACTGATCTAATGGATAACTACACATAATCTTAAATTTATGTAAAGAGAAAGGAGTCACAAGCCAGTTTCCTTAGGTGTGGGGCTCCCACTGGAGAGCTGGTTCAAAAGGCATTTTGCTCCTAAAATGTTAGGAGCCAGGCGTGATGGTGCACATCTTTAATCCAGCACTTGAGAGACAGAGGCTGATGGATCTCTGAATTAGAGGCCGGCATGGTCTACAGAGTGAATTCCAGGACAGCCAAGACTATACAGATAAATCCTGTCTCAAAAGAAAAGAGAGGGGGGGGGTTACTTGTGAGAAATTATATATTTTCAGAACAAAGGAACCAGATACCAAAGAAGACAAGGCAAGTAGATCAGATGATCCATCCTCATAGAATACCTCAAAATCTGCATCCAGAACAACTTCAAAACAGCTTGCTGAGATGGTCCAGCCTCACAGATTGTTGCAGACAGGACTTCAATAAAGTCCTGAACTTTCCCATCCAAAGTTCAGTTTCAGACTACAAACTGCTCAGGACATCCAAATTCTGAGCACATAAACTGGACAACAAATGTTACTATTAACTTGTTTAACCATTTTTCCATTGTGTTTGGGCCCCCAGACAGGTTTTCTGCACCCCAATTCAGCAGGACGCAATTTTAAGAGAGTGACACCCCATTCCCAAACAGTGAGGTAGATGATATTTTGGTCATTTGATGTGTTATTGGTTACAAGTTGTTAAATATTCTTGTTAAGCAAATTATGGGAGGTTAGACTCAGTAACTTCATTCTTTTTCTTTTCTCTATTCTTCTTTCTCTCTTATATAGGGGGAAAGGACTTGAAAAGAAAAAGAGGGGAGATACATGTATATAATATAGAAATGATAAGATATAAGGGTAGATTATTGAATCTGCTCTGAAACTTAAAACTATTGCTATTCTCTGGACATTGGGAAGGTATACCTGGCCATTTAACTCTCATAAATGTGGCATATTTAATTCTGCTGTTTTGTATAGAATTTACTGTTATAAGAGAAAGAACCATTTGTTGGAATGAAAAGAGAAGCTGTTGGGGGGGGGAAGAGGGTGGAAGGGTGGGACAAGAAGGGGGAATAGGGAAGGGTTTGCGACTGAGATGTAACTTGAAAAAAAAAATAAAGTACTTATTAAAAAAACTATTGTTATTCTCAAAATAAGGTTATCTTTTGATAGATTGGTAGAGAATTTTATGTATTTACACAGATTTAAGGTCATTTTAACACACATTATATATATTTCAACTAATATAAGGTATTGTACCTATACAACTCATTTAAAAGTACAGATTTATTCCAATCCTTTTATGGGTTGCTATTGCAATCTATTTAGGAGTCTGGGAAATACAGGTTGATGGCTGGCCAGTCAAGCTCCTGGTCGTGTCAAATACTAGTCTTAATTTATCACAAAATTGGCTTACTAAGTTAAACAGATAGTAAATAGTTAAAAATATCAGTTTATTTGCTCAAACATAGATAGATTTATAAATAAATCAATAGATGACTTCAAAACCCTCAGAGGCATACAGAAAATGGCATTTAAAGATGTTTTTATTATTTTAAGAATTGTTTGACTTAAGAGAGTCAGCTCCTGACAGCTCCCATTTGACTTGGAAGAAAACAACGAGCATCAAAAAGAAATCTCCATCAGGAGATATTTCCTACTAGGCAAAAATGTCCCTTCTCTCTCAACATACTATATACAGTCCAAAGATGGACCAGAGCTTAAATACAGGTAAGTCAATGGCCTGATTCTGCAGAGACAGAGTGAGAAAATCCTTCTTATTTCCTGCTGCACAATTATGTCTGTGAGATATGATTGGCCAGAAGGCTGAAGATGATGCTCCAACAGTATTGAGAGATATTTGGGACTGTCTAGGCAGCAAACTGTCATTTTTCCATGCTGGAAGCTGCTCTACTATGCTTCCTACTCACTCAAATAATAACTTTATCTCTTCTTATGTCTTTAATGGGGTTGAAGGCATAATAGTTATAAAATTTCAATTGAATTTGAGTTGTTTAGGATTCAAGAGGATATTTTCAAGTCTAAATAAATTCTTTAGGTTTATAAATATGGGATATGATAGAAAATATTTAGGTTCTGAAATTTAGAGACACAAAGATAGATCATTTTTTCTTCAAGATTTCCTGATATAAATTGGCTAAACATTATTTGTGTAACTTTTACTATATGAGTTAAAAAATAGCCCTTTTATTAGACAAAAGGAGGGAACTGATGGGGTGATATTAAGCATTCTAAATGTTAATTAATTGGTCCTGCTTGTTGTCTGTTACTTACATTGTCTTTGATTGGTTAAATAAATGCTAAGGCCTGAGATTGGGCAAAGACGGGGTAGGTGGGACTAAGGTGCAAGGGCTTCTGAGGCAGAGAGGTTGGTGGGAAGAAGAAGCCTCCAAAATAAGAAGCCAGGAACAGGAAGAAGGAGGACACACGATGAGGTAGATTAAAGAAGATCATTCCATGTGGCCTGGAACATCAGCATAATGTGGAGAATAGCAATTCAAAGGGACATATGTATATATGGAGTCATATTTAGGAAATAGAATTATGAGCTAGCTTAGATGGGCTAAGACTGCACAATTCAGGGCAAGGTTTGTTAAAATCCATATGGTGTCTGTGTGCTCATTTATAATGGTGGGTTAGGGATTAACTCTGCCAACCAATTAGAAATAATATAAATACTGTTAAACAATTTAATTAATCTTTTTCTACAGATCTGTTGTTTGTTTGTTTTTAATCTTAGAGTGTCCATGCTTAACTCTGCTAGAGTAAGATGCTCCAGGTACAGAACAGAGATTTGCATTTGCTTTATACATTTAAGGTGGTTTCCTCACATTCCTCATAGGTGACATTTTCACCAGGGAGAGTCTTAGATGGTAAAGAAAAAAGAGCATGCACATGGTGAGTTTCAGCTTCCCATTCCATGCAGAGCCATTCTGAGAGCAGCCCTGAAATAATGTTCAACCGTAAGACACCAGAGGCTTGCTACTTACAGTCTAGGCTTGTTTTATTATTAATAGGCCTTATCTGTGAGGGTTACATTTTTTCCAAGCTATATAAACTCAATATTAGAAAAGAAATAGAACCAATTTTTCAAAGTGTCAACCCAGAAATAGTTTAGTATAAGAAATGAACCCACTGTTGTAATTTGAGCAACATACTGTGTACCACATATTTATATGTGTGTGTATACTTTTATATATATATATATATATATATATATAAAATGGGACTTTTATCTCTTTTTTCTTCTTTGTTTGAAGCAGAGCCTTTCTATGTGGTGAAAGCCAGCCTGAAGCTCACAATCTTCTTGCCTTTGCCTCTCAAGTGCCAGATTGTAGGTATGTAACACTACACCTTGGTCTGGTAATTTTCTCTCGATTTTCATTCTTCTTACAAGTTAAGGGACAGAAAAAGGAGGTTTTATCCTTCCAAGATTGGAGAGAAAATAGTTATTATATTTTCAATCAATTAGAGAGATGTTAATTACCTAACTATATGCTACATATGCAGAATCAGCATGTTCATTTCTTGTTTTCTTCTTAGATAAATGCACCTACATTTTCCTCGTATAATATGCTTCTCTTCTTCCCTAAATAAAAATGTCTATGTTTCACAGTGGCTGCAGTTTGACATCCAGCTTCCACAGAATAGCAGATAATGGAGAGGAACACAAGGGTCGTTCAAAATAGTAGACTAATTTTCCATTAGAAAATTGGGTCACATAGGTAAGGAGATATACTAGAGTCCACAATGAAGCCAGAATGGGAGTCACAGCTCTCAAAGACTGAGCATTCTTTCTATAAATTCTGTTCAGTAGAAATATAAAGGTAAAAGAATGGAGGGGTGAGTGTGTGTGTGTGTGTGTGTGTGTGTGTGTGTGTGTGTGTGCGTGTGTGGCAAGGTGGCCTCTTTATTATTTTTGCTTTATTATATACTTTACTTAATTTCACTGTCCTTAGTACCTCTACCTCCCTTCCAACTCTTGTTCCTTCCAGTCCTCCCAACACTAGATGGGGGAGAAAGAAGGTTAAATGGAAAAAGGACAGAGTTCTCTTTGAGTTACTTCCTGATAATTAGGGCCATCAGGTTCTTTGTGGGCAATACCAATCTCAGTAGTCACAATATTCAGGAATCCAGCAAACCAGCAAGCCAGGAAACAACAGCAGGAAGAACCGACAGCAGTTTGGGGGGAACACCAGCAGCAGGGAGAGCAGCAGCCTCTTTCTTCCTAGTAGTGCCCCTCTCTTTCTTCTTTGTAGTACCCCCCTTCTTCTCCAGGCTCTCACCTTTTGTTTTTCCTTGCTCAAGTCCTCAGAGTTCACTTGCTCAGGTGGCTAAGCCATGCAGTTGCTTGATCATGAGGCACAGTTAATAGTTTACACCTGTGATCTTCTTAACTGAAGCAGCCTTACACCTGGGATTAAACAAAAACATTGTCATAACTGTTTCTTTTTTAATAAACAAAACTCTTGCCACATAAAGGATAGATACAGAGTCAGAGAAAGAGTTCTCAGAATTGGCTTAAGCAACTGTGGATGCTAAGAAGTGCTGCCACCTGCTGAGGAACCACAAAAAAAAAAAAGGTGATAACATTTACTCACAAGTCTAAATGTTAAAGAATCACAGCTCTAATGTCCAGTGAGAAGGCAGATGTCTCATAGTTCAAGAACAAAGAGAGTCCACCTTCTCTTCACACCCCCATCCCATCCAAGCCCTCGGCATATTTGGTAGGCTTCTCAGCTCTGTGAGTCTGGACCTTCTCTCTCATCTATTGGTTCAAAGGCTGGCCTCTTCCAGAATCACTGTCAGGGGAACAGAATCACTGTCACAGGAACTCACAGGACTGATAGTTTATGAGCTATCTTGGCATTCCCCTTAGCTCCTACAACTCAACTAATAAAATTAATGAACAAAGTGAAAGTATTTCTTTAAATCACTATGCAGACACATACAGTAGAACTCATTGAGATATGAGTTCATATATCACAGAACACACTGATAGTAAGGAACACAGACTTATTTAAGGGTCATTGAGGATGGAGAGGCATTTCTGAAATCTCCCTCTTTGTGAACTCAGAGGCATGAAAGACTTTTATGTGAAGAGAAAGGAGACTGTTCTAGGTTGCTTTCTGTTGCTTTGATAAACACCAAGACCAAAAGAAACTCGGGGAGGAAAATGTTTATTTCATCTTACAGTTCCAGGTCCCAGTCCATCACTGAAGGAAGGCAGGACAGGAACTCAAGGGAGGAATTATTGAAGAAGGCTGCTGCTTACCGAATTGCTCCCTAGCTTCTGCTTAACCAGTTTTCTTATATGGTCCAGGACCACCTGCCTAGGAATGGTGCCTCCCATAGGGGATGGTGTACTCCTACATCAATTAGAAATCGCTCAAACAAACAAATAAACCACCTGGCAGAAATGCTCACAGGCCAATCTGATGGAGACAATTCCCCGATTGAGACTCACTCAGATAACTCTGGTCTGTGTCAAGCTGATAGCTGAGGCTAACCGGAAGAGAAATCTAGTGAGAACACAGATAAGAAGCCCACCGGCTTTGGTCATCCTAGCCCCAGGCCCCAAACCATCTTTGTTACTCAGATGTTGTTTTCTATTTTCTCTTCACTGTGGACAAAGGGCTATTTTCTCTTGCACCACGCTTGTACTTCTAGATAATTTCATTGTTTTCCCTTTAATCAGATAATAGGAATAGCAAGTTCTTGGCCCATACTTTGATAGTATTGAGAATTCACCATGTGTTCCAGTTTCTGACAAACTAATGATGGTGAGAAGGTCTGGGAACCTGTGTTTTATGCACTTTCCCCTTTTCCGAAACACTTTCCTCAGTAGGGATCTCAGTCACTTATCAGGATTTTGTTTGTTATGGTTTTAGAATTTGTTTTCTGAGCAAAGGGGGAAAAATAAGAATAATTTCTTTACTCCAAAAGCAAATTTTGCAAAATAAAGTTAGTCATGAACAGGTGATATAAAACAAGTAATATAACCTTGGTTTCTGCGGAATTATAGTTCTCCCCAATTTCTGGCCCTCACTGAAGCTCTTATTTCCTGTCTCTGCAGACTTTCTTCCTCTGGACATTTCATACAGACACATAAACTATTTGGCCCTTTGCCCTTTGTGGCTGTTTTTCCAGTTAGCAAAATATTTAAAGGTTCACATGTGTTATAGTATATATAAGTACTTCATTCCTTTTGAGTGCCAAAAGATATTCCACTGTGTGGATGTTCTACTTTTAAAATGCATTCATTGTTTGATGGACATTTAGATTGTTTCCTTGAGTACTGTGGGTAATTATGCGAACATTCATGCATTCTTTTCACAGATATGTTTTTATTTCTCTTGAGTATTTTTAGTATATACTAAGGAATGATTTGCTGGGTTATTGTTAACTCTTTTGTTGTTGTTGTTGTTGTTTTGTTTTGTTTTTCGAGGCAGGGTTTCTCGATGTAGCCCTGGCTGTCCTGAAGTCACTTTGTAGACCAGGCTGGCCTTGAACTCACAGAGATCCACCTGCCTCTACCTCCTGAGTGCTGGGATTAAAAGTGTGTGCCACCACTCCCAGCAGTAACTCTATTTTTAGCATTATGAAAACAATGTAAGTTTTCTAAAGCAACTACCATTGTACATTCTCACCAATAATATATAAAATCTCTTCACCCTCATACACAATTTGCTAATAGTTGTTTCTGTGGTTTTTAAAGTCATTTTATTGGATGTGAAATAATAGCTCGTTAAGATTTTGATTTTCATTTCCCTGCTAATAATGATAATAAGCATCTTTTCATGGCTATCGGGTATTTATACAGCTGAACAAATGTCTATCCAGAACTTTTGCTCACATTTAAATTGGGCTATTTGCATTTTTATTATTAAATTTAAAACAAATCTGTAGATAATTTGGCTATTAGATTTGGGGGATCTCAAATGTCCCCCAAAAGCCTCATGTGATAAGGACTTTAGTCATCAGTCTGAGGAGCTATTGGAGGAGGTCAACAGCTATTAGGAGGTGGATGTGCAGTTAGAGGAAGCAGGGACCATGGCCTTGAGGATATACCTTATTCTGGTCCTTGTCTCCAACTGCCCCCTCCCTCTATCGTTCTTCCCCCTTTTCTTTCATTTTTTGTTTTGTTTGTTTGGTTGGTTGGTTGGTTTTGTTTTTTGTTTTTGGGGTTTTTTTTGTTCATTCATTCTCTTTTACTGGTTCTCTCTCCTCCCTCTCCATCCTCTCTTGGCTCACCCATGAACTGAGATTTTTCTCAACAACATTTTCTTTGTCATGTTTTTTTTAAAACCCACCACAGTCCCAGAATCAAAAAAGCCAAGTGACCATGGACTGGACCTTCTGAAATCATTCTTCCTTATACTGATTTTCTCATGTATTTTTGTCATAGCCACAGAACGATATCACATAGTTCTTTATCAAGTGTTTATATAAGATAGATAGGTGTGTAGGTAGATAGATAGATAGATAGATAGATAGATAGATAGATAGATAGATTTGAAAACTTTTTCTCTTTGCTTTGTCTCTTCACCTTTTGCTATTGTTTGGATGTGTGTACCCCAAATTCATGTGTTAGAACCTTAATCCCAAAAGTCATATGCTAATAGGATTTGTAGTTGAATCCCAAGGGAAGTGATTAGATGACCTCATGAACAGATCAATAATGACCAACACACCCACAAATGGATCCATTGCGGATAAATAGGCTCCTGGGAGATTAATTTTGTTATAAGAGTGAGCTCCATCCTTCTTAGCATGGTTGTGAGGTTCTCTACTGTGCTGGGTCCTTGATGGATGCAAAGCAGGCCAGCACCAGCCCCATGCTCTTGGTATTTTCTTAGGATCTAGAATTGTGGTATTATTGATAAGTGCCGGTTCTTTATAAATTACCCAACCTGTAATATGCAGATATATCATCAGAAAACAGATGAAGATATGTCTTCTGGGGGGAAAAGCACTATGAACTTTGAATGAAGTCTGTTTGGGTTTTCTTTTGTGGTTTGTGCTTTCATTGCCAACCCTAAAACCACTGCTGTACCTTAACTAAGGTCTGACTATTTTGAATGATTGTGCAGCCCAGGCAGACCCTGAGCTTATGACTCTGGCATCAGTCTCCTGTGTTGCTGGAATTCTAGGCCTTCACGGTCATTCCCACATCATTTTCATCAGTTTTTGTCATGATTTTCCTGGGGTGCCAATGAGGAGGACAGGTAGGCAAGAAAAGGAAATAGAATTGATTCACACTGAAGACAGGAGTGAAACGCTATTTGCTGAAGGCATAATACTTCATGTAGGAAATGCCAAGATCTTCAAAACACTTTTAGAAGTAATAAATGAATTAAGCCACTCTGTAGGGCCTGAACACCTACTTCAGTGTGTTCTGGTTTTGGCCTGCTGTGCTTTTATTTCCATTCTCCTGAAAGCATTTCACCTGTGAAGTCTCTTTTAACTCTGGTTATTTGGAAGTGTGTTGTTCAATTTCTATGTGTTTGTGAATTTCCCGGGGTTGGCTTATCACACAGCATATGTATAATTAAGAGAATTCTGTCATGTGTAGAACAATGCATAATCTGCTGCTTTAGAATACAATATTCTATAGGTATTTACTCTGTCTGATTTATAGGTAAGGCAAATTAGAGCTAGGCAAAATTAGTGGGCTATTTAATTCTCAGCTGGCATTAGACTTTAGGTCTCAAATATTTCCTCAAAGGTCTCCGTGTTAAAGACATGGCCCTCAGAGTGACCGTATGGCAGAGAGTTGCTTCTTAGAGGCTGAGAAGGGCCATTGCAGATATGCTGTCAAAGATCTCAGAGGGACCCCAGCTCCTTTCTTCTCCTTTGCTCCTGGCTGGTGATGGAGTTTTATTCTACCATGCACACATATATGATATGGTTGATGCCTTGCCACAAATCCCAAAACAACAACATCACAGTCAACCACCATCTGGAATCTCCAGAATAGTGAATCAAAATAAACCTTCTTTCTTTATAAGTTGATTACTTCAATTATTTGTTACAGTAATAGTAAACTACCTGACTAGCTGGCCACAGAATTCAGATGAACTTCTGAGACACAATGGCTGCCTGTGTAAAGTCTACATAAGACCATTAACATCCCATCCTGAATGGTGAGGGGCTCAAGAAGGCTCCTCTACCAGAGGAGCTGGAGACAGTTCATGCTTCCCAGGAGAGAGGGGTCATAGTGGTGCAGACACTGGTATGCTGCCCTGGCTTGAGTAAGTAACTCTCACCACTGCCCATGCAGGGAATCTGATAAGACACAGTGGGGGCACACACAAACAAAGACATGAAAGTGGGAGGGGACTTGAGAATGAGAAGGGATTTGATGAGAGATGGAAGCAAGTAACAAAGGACAGTAGGAAGAGACTTTGCTCAAAGAGCGTTATGTGCATACTGATGAAAGTGCGGAAGAATAAATAAAACAAAATTTTAAAATAGTCCGAGTCACAGAACTGCCATTCCCCAACATTAAAAAACTGTTAACTGTCAGAAATCTTCTTTTCTTCTCAAATTTATTCTTTGAGAATCTCATGTGTGTATACTATGGAATCTGATCATTATCTCCCCTGCTGCTCTATCTTCCAACTTCCCTCAAATCTCTATCATATGCTCCCTTCCCAACTTTGAAAAAAAAATGGCTAATTAAATTATTTAACCAGTATTTATATTGTATTTAATTGGTTCAACAGCGTTAATACATAACCTGCCATTATAAATGAATACACACAGACACCACGTGGATTTGAACAAGCTTTGGCCTGAATTGTGCAATCCTAGCCATCTAAGCTAGCTCATAATTCTAAACCTGAATATGACCCTATATGTACATATGTCCCTCTAGACTATTATTTTCCATGCTATATCGATGTTCCAGGCCACGTGGAAGGATCTTCTTTAATCTATCTCATGTTGTGTCCTCCTTGTTTGCTCCTGGCTTTCCTTCTGCAAGCCTCTTCTTCCCAAGATGCTCTCTGTCTCAAAAAGCCCATGCACCTTAGTCCTGCCTACCTCCATCTTTGTCCAATCTTCAACCCCATCAAAGACATAAGAAGGGATAAAGTCATTATTTGAGTGAATAGGAAGCACAGAAGGGCAGCTTCCAAAAAGAAATATGACAGTTTGCTGCCTAGACAGTCCCAAATATCTCTCCATACCATTGGAGCATTATCTTCAGCCTTCTGGCCAAGCATATTTCACAGACATAATTGTGTGGCAGGAAATAAGGATTTTTCATTCTGTCTCTGCAGAATCAGGACATCAACTTATCTGTATTTAAGCTCTGGTCCATCTTTAGACTGTATATAGTCTGTTGAGAGATCAGGGACATTTTTGTCCAGTAAGAATTATCTCCTGATGGGAGATTTCTTTTTTTTTTTTTTTGTTTTTTGTTTTTCGAGACAGGGTTTCTCTGTATAACAGCTCTGGCTGTCCTAGACTCACTTTGTAGACCAGGCTGGCCTCGAACTCACAGAGATCCGCCTGCCTCTGCCTCCCAAGTGCTGGGATTAAAGGCGTGCGCCACCAACGCCCGGCCTGGGAGATTTCTTTTTGATGCTCATTGTTCTCTTCCAAGTCAAATGGATTCTGTCAGGAGCTGACTGTCTTAAAGTCAAACAATTCTTAAAATAATATCTTTAAATGTCATTTCTGTACATCTCTGAGAGTTTTGAAGACATCTATTGATTTATAAATCTATCTATCTATCATCTTTGAACAAGCAAACTGTAAAATTGTATCAAAATTAATCTACTTTTTATCAATACACAAAATTCTATACCAATGTATCAAAAGATAACCTTATTTAAGAATAACAATAGTTTTAAGTTTCAGGGCAGATTCAATAATCTATCTATTCAATATCTCATCATTTCTATATTATACATATATTCCCTTTCTTTTTCTTTCCCCCATATAAGAGAGAAAGAAGGATAGAGAAAATAAAAAGAAATAGAAAAGTCCTTGAGTCTAACCTCCTATACCTTGCTTAATAAGACCATATAACAATTTGTAACCAATCCCCTAAACAACATGTATAACATATCAAATGACCAAAATATTATCCCCTCACCTTTTGGGAATGGGGTGTCGCTCTCTTAAAATTGCTTCCTCCTGAATTGGGTCATAGAAAACCTGTTTGGGGGCCAAATAAAATGAAAAAAATGGTTAAGCAATTTAATAGTAACATTTGTTGTCCAATCTCTATGTGCTCAGCAATTTGAATGTCCTGAGCAGTTTGTAGTCCAAAGTTGAACTTTGGATGGGAAAGTTCAGGGCTTCATTGAAGTCCTGACTGGAACAGTCTGTGAGCTTGACCATCTGGGCTTGTCTTGTCTTCTTTGGTGTTTGGTCCCTTTGCTCTGAAATTATATAATTTCTCACAATTAATGTATCTCTCTATTTTTTCTTTTAAGACAGAATTTTTCTATATAACCTTTCTTGGATTTATTTTGTAGACCAGAGATCTGCCTGTCTTTGCCTTCCAAATGGTGGGATTAAAGGCATGTACAATCATACCCAATGATTAACATATCTCCCTTAGGGCCTAAAATCTCTCTTGAAACCAGTTTTCCAGTGAGAGTCCCACATCTAAGGAGACTGGCTTGTGACCCCTTTCTCTTTATATCTTTAAAAATCTCTTATATTTTAGCATTGCTAAATGACAAAAATATCCTTTTTACCTCCCAATATAGGAAAATCAAAGACATCTAAACAAAATTCAAGCAAAAAAACCAAGAACATTCCAAAGCCTTTGTCTAATTGTCATCCCATTTTGTAATTAAAGTTCTATTTATTATTCCTGAAATCTAGCTTTAACTGTATATCCTTGGTGGGCATTTCCCAGATACTCTTGATAAGCACCTAGTAGTAATCAGGCATTTGTGAGCTCCAGCTGCCATCAATTTTTTTTTTCTATTGGGCAGGGCCTTTCTACTCCTCCCATTGTTATTGACAACAATTTAGCATTCCATCTGTACGCTCTCTCCCTAATAGATATCCTTAAGCCTATCCTAGTCAGATCTTTCTCAAAAAGTATACATAGAACAACAATTGTCAGTGTAAAAATCATCTGTATGTTAACAGAAAATCAATTGGAATCCATGAATTTCTCCATTTTAATCTGGGCATTTAATTCCATTCTCAAGCTCTGTTTATAAGGCTGTCACTTATTTAGCATATAAAGAGAGCTAAGCTTTCCACCTTTGCTGTAAGGCAGTAGCTTTTGTTAAAGGAGCCACTCCTTTGAAATACATTCAGGTTCTGCTCCCCACTCTTTGGCTAGGAAATTACTTTTCATCTGGGCCTTCTCAGGCTGTAAGCATGGATTCTAATTGCTGTATGCTGGGTGCCATATGTAGAAAAAAATATGGCTAATTAAATTATTTAACCATTATTTATATTGTATTTAATTGGTTCGGCAGTGTTAATACTTAACCTGCCATTATAAATAAATACACACAGACACCAAGTGGATTTTAACAAGCCTTGGCCTGAATTGTGCAATCCTAGCCCATCTAAGCTAGCTCATAATTCTAATACCCAAATATGTCCCCATATATACATACGTCCCTCTGGACTGTTATTTTCCATGCTATGTCCATGTTCCAGGCCACTTGGAAGGAACTTCTTTAATCTACCCCATGGTGTGTCCTCCTTGTTTGCTCCTGGCTTTCCTCCCACAAGCCTCTTCTTCCCAAGATGATCTCTGTTTCAAAAGCCCGTGCACCTTAGTCCTGCCTACCTCCATCTTTGCCCAATCTCTAAGCCTCAGCATTTATTTAACCAATCAGAGTCAAAGTAAGTAACAGACAGCAAGCAGGACCAATCAACATTTAGAATGCTTAACACCACCCCATCACAACTTCATGTCGTTTATTTTTGTTTAACAAACTACTAAGACCATATGTGCAGGGCTGTGGCGCCACCGCGCATGGGAGCAAGGCAACCTAGCAATAGCCATGCCCCCGAAGAGAACTGTTCTCCCTCCACCAGTAGCCATCAACAGTCAATAGTTCCTCCCCTCTCCACGCTGAGAGTTTAGCTCTCTTGTACAGGACTTATGCAGGTAACCACAGTTGCTGTGAGTTCATTGGTGCAACAGTCAGGCCATGTCCAGAAGAAAGCATTTCAGCAATTTTTTTGGGTTGTGAGCCCAGCCTTTAACAGCTGAGCCATCTCTCCAGCCCACAATTTTTTTTTTCTTTTCATGCCAGTAAGGTAAATTATAGTTTGAAAATTTTATATTGTATTTTTATTATATTTTTAAGCTTATTAATTCTTTTCTTAAAATAGTATTATTTATTTCTAGAACATAGTTTCCTCCCTCCTCCCCTCTTGGCCCCTCCCTTCATCTCTCCTTCCCTCCCTCTCTCCTTCCCTCCCTCCCTCCCTTCCTCCCTCCCTCCCTCCTTGTTCCTCTACTTGGTACTCTCCTTCTCCTCAGATGAGGTGGGTCCTCACATATCATACTCCCTCAGATCTTGCGTCATGTGAGGCCCAAGAGCTTACACTCGTACTGGAGCTTGATAAGGCACACCATCTAGGGTGTGGGGTTCCACTAACCTGCAGCAGATTCCATGACTCACTGGTGGGTAGAATTTTTCCTAGGATAGATATGCTAGGTTCCTGTCTATTTGGGTGTGTGGGTTGTAGGATAGTTATCCTCTGATGTATGGTTAATATCCATTTGTAAGGGAATACATACCATGTTTATCTTTCTGGGACTGCGTCAGCTCACTTAGGATGAGCTTTTCTAGTTCCATCCATGTGGTTTTGAATTGCATGATTTTCTCATTTCTGATAGCTGTGTAGTATTCCATTGTGTATATGTACCACAGTTTTTTTATCCATTCTTCAGTTGATGGACATCTGGGTTGTTTCCAGTTTCTGGCTATTACAAATAAAGCTGCTATGAACATTGTTGAGGCAATGTCCTTTTGGTTTCTTTTCAGATCTTTTGGATATATGCCCAAGAGGGGTATGGCTGGGTCTTGAGGTAGATTTATTCCCAATTTTCTAAGATATCTCCAGATTGATTTCCAAAGTGGTTGCACAAGTTTGCAGTCCCACCAGCAATGGGGGAGTGTTCCCCTTTCTCCACATCCTCGCCAGCATGTGCTATCATTTGAGTTTTTGATCTTAGCCATTCTGACAGGTGTGAGATGGAATCTCAGAGTTGTTTTAAGTTGCATTTCCCTGATAACCAAAGATGTTGAACATTTCCTCAAATGCCTCTCAGCCTTTAAAGATTCCTCTTCTGTTAATTCTCAGTTTAGCTCTGTACCCCATTTATTGATGGGGTTATTTGATTTTTTGGTGTTTAATTTCTTCAGTTCTTTATATATTTTGGATATTAGCCCTCTGTCAGATGTTGGGTTGGTGAAGATCCTTTCCCACTCTGTAGGCTGCTGTTTTGTTCTAAGAACAGTGTCCTTTGCCTTACAGAAGCTTTTCAATTTTATAAGGTCCCATTTATTGATTGTTTGTTTTAGTGCCTGAGCTATTGGTGTTCTATTCAGGAAGTTGCTACCAGTGCCAATGATTTCAAGGCTTTTTCCCACTTTCTCTTCTATTAATGTTAGTGTGTCTGGGTTTATGTTGAGGTCCTTGATCCACTTAGACTTAAGTTTTGTACAGGGTGATAAGTATGGATCTATTTGCATTCTTCTACATGTTGACATCCAGTTAGACCAGCACCATTTATTGAAGATGCTTTCCTTTTTCCATTGTATGTTTTTGGCTTCTTTATCAAAAATTAAGTGACCATAGATGTGTGGGTTTATTTCTGGGTCTTCAATTCAATTCCATTGGTCAACTGGTCTGTTTCTATACCAGTACCATGCTGTTTTTATTACTATTGCCCTGTAGTACAGCTTGAAATCCGGGATGGTGATACCTCCAGATGTTCTGTTATTGTACATGATTGATTTAGCTATTCTGGGTCTTTTGTTATTCCATATGAAGTTGAGAATTGTTTTTTCCAGATCTGTACAAAATTGAGTTGGTATTTGGATAGGAATTGCATTGAATCTGTATATTGCTTTTGGTAAGATTGCCATTTTTATTATGTTGATCCTACCTATCCATGAACAAGGGAGATCTTTCCATCTCCTGATATCTTCTTCAATTTCTTTCTTCAGGGTCTTGAAGTTCTTATCATACAGGTCTTTCACTTGCTTGGTTAGAGTTACCCCAAGGTATTTTATATTATTTGTGGCTATTGTGAAGGGTGTTGATTCCCTTATTTCTTTCCCAGCCCATTTATCTTTTGTGTAAAGAAGGGCTACTGATTTTTTTGAATTGATTTTGTATCCGGCCACCTTGCTGAAGGAGTTTATCAGCTGTAGAAGTTCTCTGGTGGAATTTTTGGGGTCACTGATGTATACTATCATATCATCTGCAAATAGGGATACTTTGACTTCTTCCTTTCCAATTTGTATCCCCTTGATCTCTTTTAGTTGTCTTATTGCTCTAGCTAAAACTTCAAGTACTATGTTGAAGAGATATGGAGAGAGTGGGCAGCCTTGCCTTGTCCCTGATTTTAGAGGAAATGCTTTAAGTTTCTCTCCATTTAGTTTGATGTTGGCTATTGGCTTGCTGTAAATTGCTTTTATTATTTTTAAGTATGGTCCTTGTATGCCTGATCTCTCTAAGACTTTTATCATGAAAGGGTGCTGTATTTTGTCAAAAGCTTTTTCAGCATCCAATGAGATGATCATGTGGTTCTTTTCTTTCAGCTTGTTTATGTGGTGGATTACATTGATGGATTTTCTAATGTTGAACCACCCCTGCCTCCCTGGGATGAAGCCTACTTGATCATGGTGTATGATACTTTTGATGTGATCTTGGATCCGGTTTGCAAGTATTTTATTAAGTATCTTTGCATCCATGTTCATAAGGGAAATTGGTCTGAAATTTTCTTTCTCCGTTGGGTCTTTGTGAGGTTTAGGTATCAGGGTAACTGTGGCCTCATAGAATGTGTTTGGCAGTATTCCTTCTGTTTCTATGTTGTGGAAGAGTTTGAAGAATATTGGTGTTAGCTCTTCTTTGAATGTCTGGTAGAATTCTGTGCTGAAACCATCTGGGCCTGGGCTTTTTTTTGGTTGGAAGACGTCTAATGACTTCTTCTATTTCCTTAAGGGTTATAGGACTGTTTAATTTGTTTACCTGTTCTTGATTTAACCTTGGTAGGTGGAATCTATCAAGAAAATTGTCCATTTCATTTAGATTTTCCAATTTTGTGGAGTACAAGTTTTTGAAGTAGGACCTAACGATTCTTTGGATTTCCTCAATGTCTGTTGTTATTTCCCCCTTTTCATTTCTGATTTTGTTGATTTGGGTATTTTCCCTCTGCCTTTTAGTTAGTTTAGCTAAGGGCTTGTCTATTTTGTTGATTTTCTCAAAGAACCAGCTCTTGGTTTTGTCGATTCTTTGTATTGTTCTTTTTGTTTTTAAGTTGTTGATTTCAGCCCTGAGTTTGATAATTTCCTCTCATCTGCTCCTCTTGGGAGTGTTTGCTTCTTTTTGTTCTAGCTCTTTCAGGTGTTCTTTTAGGTGGCTAGTATAGGAATTCTCCAGTTTCTTTTTGAAGGCACTTAGAGCTATAAACTTTCCTCTTAGCACTGCTTTCAATGTGTCCCATAAGTTTGGGTATGTTGTGCCTTCATTTTCATTGAGTTCTAAGAAGACTTTAATTTCTTTTTTTATTTCTTCCCTGACCCAGAGGTCATTAAGGAGAGAGTTGTTCAGTTTCCATGTTTTTGCAAGCACTCTTGTTCTGGTTATTGTTGAAGCCTAGCTTTATTCCATGATGGTCTGATAAGTTACAAGGAGTGATTTCAATTTTCCTGTATCTGTTGAGGCTTGCTTTGTGACTGACTATATGGTCGATTTTGGAGAAGGTTCCATGAGGTGCCGAGAAGAAAGTGTATTCTTTTGTTTTGGGGTGAAATGTTCTGTAGATATCAATTAGGTCCATTTGATTCATGACATCTGTGAGGTTCATTATTTCTCTGTTTGGTTTCTGCATTGTTGATCTGTCCAGTGGTGAGAGTGTTGTGTTGAAGTCTCCCACTATTAATGTGTGAGGTTCAATGTGGGATTTGAGCTTCAGTAGTGTTTCTTTAATGAATGTGGGTGGTCTTACATTTGGGGCATAGATGTTTAGTATTGAAATTTCATCTTGGTGGATTTTTCCTTTGATGAGTATATAGTGTCCTTCCCCATCTCTTTTGATTAATGTTGGTTGAAAATCCAATTTGTTGCATACTAGAATTGCTACTCCAGCTTTTTTCTTGGGTCCATTTGCTTGGTATATCTTTTTCCAGCCCTTTACTTGGAGATAATGTCTATCTTTTTTGCTGAGGTGTGTTTCTTGTAAACAGCAGAATGTGGGATTCTGTTTTCGCATCCATTCTGCTAGCCTGTGCCTTTTTATTGGGGAATTGAGTCCATTGATGTTGAGAGATATTAATGACCAGTGATTGTTACTTCCTGCCATCTTGATGTTGGTAGAAATAGTGTGTGAGTGAGCTTCTTTCCTTTTGCTTTTGCTGCAGGCATGCTATTTGCTTCCTGTGCTTTCTTGTGTGTAGTTAACCTCTTTGGGTTGAAGTTTTCCTTCTAACATCTTCTGTAGAGCTGGATTTGTGTATAGATATTGTTTGAATTTAGCTTTGTCATGGAATATCTTGTTTTCTCCATCTATGTTGATTGACAATTTTGCAGGGAATAGTAGTCTGGCCTGGCATTTGTGGTTTTTTAGGGTCTGCAAGATGTCTGTCCAGGCCCTTCTGGCTTTTAGAGTCTCTGAAGAAAAGTCAGGTGTGATTCTGATAGGTTTGCCATTATATGTTACTTGACCCTTTTCCCTAGCAGCTTTTAAAATTCTTTCTTTGTTCTGTACATTTAGTGTTTTGATTATTATGTGGCGGGAAGATTTTCTTTTCTGGTCTAATCTATTTGGGGTTCTGTAAGCTTCTTGTACAGTTATAGGCATCTCTTTTTTTAGATTTGGGAAATTCTCTTCAATGATTTTGTTGAAGATATTTTCTGGTCCATGGAGGTGAGACTCTTCTCTTTCTTCTATTCCTATTATTCTGAGATTCCGTCTTTTCATTGTGTCCTTGATTTCCTGAAGGTTTTGTGTCAGGACTTTTTTAGATTTGACATTTTCTTTGACAGATGTATCCATTTCTTCAATTTTTTATAGTGCAATGTCATAGACCCAAAATTTCCTGATTTTTAATCCATTGATTTTGTTGTTGTGGTGGTTTTGTTTTGTTTTTGTTTGTTTGTTTGTTTTTTGTCTGTTTTGTTCTCATTTTTTTCACTTATTCTTTAGATGAAGGTCTCAACAGTTAGTCCAGGCTGGTCTCCAATTCACTGTTCTTCCTGCCTAAGACTCCTAAACTCCCTCATGCTAGGTTCTGGTTCAATAATCTTTTTTTTTAATTGTGTGTGTGTGTGTGTGTGAGAGAGAGAGAGAGAGAGAGAGGGAGAGAGGGAGAGAGAGAGAGAGGGAGAGAGGAGAGAGAGAGAGAGAGAGAGAGAGAGAGATGGGTTTCCACAGAGCTCAGAAGAGGATGTCAGATCTCCTGGATCTGGAACCCAAAGCAGTTATAATCTGCCTGACATAGGTGTTGGGAACTAACTGGCCCTCTGTGAGAACAAAACATATCCAACCTCTGAGCCTTCTCCATCCCCTAGTCCCACATGCTTATCATTTAATTAAGCCGTGACATTAGGGCAGGCTGTTCTATGAAGGGCACAGGTCTCAAACTACCCTTGGCTGAACAAACAATAACAAAAGATGGATACAATTGCTTTCCTGTGTCACTCTATGACAGCACTGCAACTTCTTCCACATGATGACCCAAGGGCAGCAGCTGTGGCTGCCCTCTAACATGTGGCACATATCACAAGGAGAAAACTTCAGGTCATATGATATATTCTTAAGTGTGAGCCATGTGAATGGCTTAGCTCAATTATGAGCCAGAACCTTGTCAACGCACTCCAAATTACTGCGTGACCATCTAGCTTCCACACATGTCTCTTCTTGTGTCTCACCTGTCAGGTCAGCACACACTCCCCACTATGATGTGTTCCCTGCCATCACCCCAAACACAGCCAAATAAGTACAAACCCCTAAACTATAAACTAAGATCCTTAAAAAAAAAAAATCTTCCTAAAAGTTGACTTACCTTGGGTACTTGTTAGAGTAACAGGAAGCTGACTACATATATGAAATTGCAGAAGAGCCTCCTTGGCATCATTGGGTCGTGAGAAAGAGGATTAGGGTCAAGGACCTCTAGTCCACACATGTTTAACCCGAAGTGAAGGGCAGGGGGAAATGATAGAATTTTAAGGGCACAGAACTCTTGGAGGGGGTCCCACATGGCTCTCTCCACATCTACTCTGGAGGCCATCACCTCCATGTGCGAAATTTTTATTGGATGCATTTGCTCTTCCATCCCACTTTCAGGAAGGGCCTTGGTTTGGTTCAAATCCACGATAATCCGTATGGGCTGGTGATGAATCTGTGTGTTCCCTAGTACCTCCACCAAACCAGGCACCTCCAACTTTCAATTTGAAAACATGATTAAAGAATCCAGTACAGACTTTAATTTCTTTTACAATAGAGAACTTGAATTTCTTTAAGAATAGCGGTTCCCAAAGATTATGATCTAAAGACCCATTTACAGTCTTAAAAATGTTCAAGGGCAACCCAAAACACCTGATAATCTCAGTTATATCTACATACGCTTAAGAGTATTAGAAGTCTTAAATTTGCATTAATATACAATGATCAATACCAATTTAGCCAAATATAATATTAATTTTGTATCAGTATACAAAGGTATAAGGCTATATTCAATAATCTGTCCTTTTTTCTTGTTCTTTCCTATACTATGTCTATGTCCCATTTTTCTCAAGTCTGTTCACTCCTATATAGGAGAGAAAGGAGGATACAGAAAAGCAAAAGAGAGAAGTCCCTGGGTCTAACCTCCAAAACCCATTTAACAAGACCATTTAACAGCTTGTAGTCTTTTCCCCTAAATAACAAAATTTTCTATTATCTATCAAATAACCAAAGGGGGAGAACACCCTCCCCACCTTCTGGGGATGGGACGTTGTTCTCTTAAAATGACTTCCTGCTGATTTGGGA
>CAJQZJ010032438.1:3609650-3631917 GCA_907164525.1 Lophiomys imhausi
AGGGAGGGGATTGTGATTGAGATGTAACTTGAAGAAATAAAAAATAAATTATTAAAAAAAAATTAAAAAAAAAGAGTATTAGAAGTCAAAGCCGCAAGGCTAAAACAGCTGTTAAATCATTTAAAAATGAATATCCCCCATCATGACCACTATTATAAATAATTCATTTCAAAGAAAAAATAGCTATATTTTCACTGCTTACAATTTTACAAATCTCTTTCATGGTTAACATACAAGAAAAGATATGGATTTGTGCATTTCTCTCTGCATGTTGTCTGTTGCAACATATTTGTTTAGTCCAGGAATATGAAGAAAATTCTTCACATAGACAAGTAGAACAAAAGAGGAAATAGTTTATTACTTCTAGGTAATTTGGGCTGATATTTCTTAAACATTCACACTCGCCAGGGCTAGCTCCTTAAACAGTACCAACATGGAAACCAAATGTTTATCTATGAGTATATTTATTTGAATTCTGTGACATTAACTCATTGGTGTAGGGGTGCCTCCAAACACAGCTAATGTGGCTGATTCCTCAGACAGTGATAGGCATCCTCCAATTCTTCAATGTAATCTTGAGTTAACTATGAGGGGCTAAGGTTCAAATGCTCAGGTTAATGGTTTGGTCTCACAAGACTGCCTTTACTTTGTTATCAGCCACCTGCTTCTTCCAGTAAGGCTGCACCTCCCAAAGTTTCCACTGCCTCTCAAAATAGCGCCAACTAGTTGGTGACCAACAACTTTGAGACTATCCAGGGCACTTCATATTTAAACCATAATACCAGAACTCCAAGTTTGACAGCTTGCTAAAACATCTCATAGAACTCAGGGAAATGATTTAATGACTACAATGGTTCCGTTGTAACTCAGCAATAGCCAAGTAGAGGTGGTGCGTAGGGCAAGCTTGCCAGGGGTGCAGGACGAGCACAGAGCCTCCGTGTGTTCTCTGGGCAAGCCGCTCTCCATCCCTGAGATCTGCTCTTCAGCCTGAAAACCCTGAGACCCTGAGGTTTTCATGGAGGCTCCAGCTCTTAACACAATCTCCCGCCCCTGCTCAACTTCCCACAGGAAAGCCCTCACGGGCCCTGTCTTCTAGTCTTTTGGAAATCAGCTCCCCTGAGCCTGTCTACAGTTGTTTTATGTAGAACAAAGGAATTTCTGTTTCCTAGGAGGCCATAAGGGGTTAGGATCTCTCTCTCTCAGAAAACAGTCAATATATTGGTTACATGCCACCATTGTTCTATCATTAAATAATATTTTGAAAAGAATAATAGTTATAGTACTACCAGTCTCAACAGGAAAAAAAAGATTTTTAAATTTTGGAATATTGATAAATTCACATCGATGGATGAAAGTATTCCAAAAGTTTAACACGGGTATTAAATTTTTTCATTGGCAAGAAATATCATCACTCATTTTCTTTCAAATAACAGGCCCATTTCATTTATTTTGGGAAAAAATGTCCTTCTATATCTATTGCTCAGATTCAGTGAGTCATGAACCATTTGTTACTTTGTGTAAAAAAAAAAAAAAATGTGAGGGGATTACATGATCCCATGGGCTCAAATTCCAGCTCGGAAAGATCAGTTTACACTGTAAAGCCTCACTGACATGAATCACCTCCCCCACAGCCTCCATCCTTTGCCGTGCAGGAGGACTGTTTCTGTGTGTGTCCATGATGGCTAACTTTTGTCAGTGTGGCACAATCCAGAATCCCCTGGGAAGAGAGTCTCAGGTTGGCCTGTGAGTATGTCTGTGGAGGACTGTCCTGATCGTGTTGATTGGGGGGTAGACTCGCCCACTATAATGAACACCATTGTTGGGTTAGGGTCCTGAGCTGTACAAACATTAAGAAGGCCCAGGGAAGCATTCCTGACTTCTCCTCTCTCTGCTTCCAGACTGCTGATGCAAGATGGGCAGCTGGCCTCACACTTCTAGAACCTGCCACGATGCATCCCATCCCTCCAGAACCACAAGTCATAGACCCTTTTCCTTGTCTTAGTTATTCTTCCATTGTCATGAGCAAACGACTTGTAAAATAAAGCATTTAATTGGGGACTCACGGTTCCACAGGGTTAGGGTCCATGACCATCATGGCTGGGGCATGGCATCAGGCAGGCATGGCCACAACACTCTTAATTTGTTGGTGTATTTTTGGTACAAAACAATCAAAATTTATTTGTTTACCATACATTACTAAGGGTTCAACTAGATTAATAAAAAACAGTTTAAGATATAGAGTCATATATAAATCAAGGGAAGGACTGACTATCTAAGAAAAAATAAAATAAAATAAAATGATGACATAAAAGAGAGGCTGGACAGGTTGAGCCAAGGCTCTTAACTCTTGCAGGTACTACCTAAAAGTCATGGTGTTTCCCCAAAGCTTTAGCAGAACAGAATTAAAAATAATAAAAGTAAATATTTTAAAAAGGAGCTATGGATGGCACTTGTCCTGCCCCGCCTTTCCAAGGCTTTGACAGGAGGAACATTTTAGGCCAGAAGACCTGAGCTTCATAGCGAGTTCTAGGCCAGCATGTGCTACAGTGGGTATGGTCTATAAAAAACAAACCAGAATAAAAACAAACAACTACCTAAGGAAGAATAAAGATTTGTACTTCACCAAAGCTCATGCGATCTGACCTTTCCCCAAGTTTAAAAGAAAAATTAGAGTGGTTATTGATCCGTTTATGTGTTTTAGTATTGTTGTTATTATTTTTGCTTTTTTTCAAAGCCTTGGATTTCGTTTGTCTTCTCAGAGGGTTTTTTTTTTTTTTTTTTTTTTTGCTGGCGCGGTGCTGTTGGTGCATGTTTAATTTCTCCACCAGAGGGTAAGTGGAGGCCGGTGGAGACCCGGGGGCCTGGGATGAGCAGCGCCTCACCTCCTCTAGGCTTCCTTCGACACGGACGCGCGCGCGTGCACGGCGGCGGCGACACGCGCGTGCGGCGACGCGCAGGACCGGGCCCACACTCCCGGCCGTGGTGGGCGGCAGCACCGCGCCCCGGAGCCAGCACGCACCGGGCTTCCTCCTTCCGGCGTGGCTACATCCCTGCACTCTGCTAGCGGCGGGTAGCGGCGCGGAGGCCTGGGGCGGGGCAGGCCTCCCGGGCTCCGGGGAGGCCACAGGCCCCGCGAGGCCCCGAGCAGGGAGCCGGCGGCCGGGGAGGGGCGCGCGATCCTGCGCTGCCTGGAGGGTGAGCTGGGAACCAGGGTGTGGCGGGTCTGTCTGGGATGAGATCGCCCACCCTCATCCCGGGGGGACGGAAGGGTGATGGAACAGGTTTTCCAGGGCGAGCTACCTTTGTGTGAGCTGGGGCCACTTAAAAGCGTCCCTGGATGGAGAGCGTCCCTGGAAGAGCCTCCATCACCTAATTGTGCAACGAGGCCGCGGCGTTCTTGTGCGGGAGGCAGTGATGAATGGAATCAGTAATATTTGTACCATCCACCATCTACCTCTGCCAGTCTGGACTGGGGACTTTCATTTATAATTGGAAGGTGGAAAGAAGAGAAAAACCCCCGCGTGGGTCCCGGGAGCGTACTGGGGAAGGAGGACCGGAGGGAGGAACCTGTGCAGCCTTTCCTGGTGAGCGCACGGTCCAGCGCTGCTCCTGGGGCGCTGGGGAAGGAGCGCTGCCAGCAGGTCGCCTCAGAATTTCTCCACCAAGAGACCTGTCAGAAGTTGGAGGTCTCGGCATCAATTTCTATGCTTTCTGGCTGAAAAGGTGAAACAGGTTTTCCAAAGGCTGGTGCTTTTTCGGTCTCCAAGTCTATTCAAGGCAGGAAAGGGCTGGGCAGGGAATACAAAGTAGCGCAGCCAGGTTCTGGTTAGCTGAGTAGCCGGATTGTCTGAAAATTTGCTCTGACCAGACATAGGCTCTGGGCCACAAGGAGTTGAGTTATTGCGTCGGTTGGTCTGTTGGAACTGCTAGAGTGGGGAATGTCTTGAGACATTCTTAAAATGAGACAGCTCAGCTCCTTTCTGACTTGCTAATCACCAACCACGACTTCATCTTTTTTTTTTTTTTTAATGACTGATTTTCGTTAAAACGAAAAGGCACAAAGAGAAAATGGCTTGGTTTTTTTTATAATAATTTATTTTTATTTTACGTACATTGGTATTTTGACTCCATATATGTCTGATTGAGGACATCAGATCTCCTGGAACAGGAATTATAGACAAATGTGAGCTGCCATGTGAATGCTGGGAATTGAACTCAGGTCCTCTAGAAGAGCAGTCAGTGCTCTTAACTGCTGAGCCATCTATCCAGCCCAAGAGAATGGTTTTCTACCTTCCATCCCCAAGATAATTGGGACATACTTCATCTTGAAGCACAATTGGAATTTTAACATGAAAACAAAAATCTTTGCATGTTTGCTTTTGACCCTGAAAAACAGAACCTTAAAGAAATATTCGAGAAAGTCTCCCCTTCCTGGAAAATAGGTTTGGTTTTTTTTTGTTTTTGGTTTTGGGGGGTTTTTTGTTTTGTTTTTTGGGTTTTTTTTTTCAAAGCTGAACAAAGAGCATCAGAAAGAACTTGCAAATAGTCTGGGCCCCTTGCAGTAATATTCAGGTCATTTTTAAGCTTGAGGAGATTATACAATAAAGAATTAGGGGACAGCCAGGAATACAATGGGGAGAGAGGACTATGCAAGGCCTGCAGAAGCAGAAAGTCTGTTTTCACTTTGCACAATATGGGATTGCTCAAACTATGTGACATGAAATTACCTTTAATTTTAACATTGAAGTTTTTTTTTAGAATAAAGGCCATTGTTTGTTTATTCTGCCAACAAACCTTTTAAATCTGTGATCTCTCTAATCCCATGAGGTTGAAATTATTCATTTATCAAATGACTTTTGTCTAGAATCTGCCAGGTGCTAAAGCTTGACCAAATCCAAAACCCAGGGTTTATCCACCATTGGAATAATTGTTGATGCTGCATTAGAATCATATACCCAATGTTAAGTAAATGAAACAATGGGGCTGGATAGACTATTCTTGGTAAAAAATATTTCATTAGTAATTTTAATTTTCACACTAAATTGTATGGATGACTCTTAAACAGCTCACTGTCTTGGCACATTTGAGATATAGTCTTGTTTATCAAGAAGTACAGATGCTACATGATTTCTTCCAGGGATCTGTTACAGAATAGCTCAACTGACTGTTTCCCAGTAGAAACTAAGTTATACTAAGAAAATTGACCCCACTTTCAGTGATGATTTTGTTACTTGGTTTTAGTCTTTTTGTTTTGAGTTGGGGGTTTTATGTAGCCCAGTCTGGCTTCGAACTGCAGCTGAGGATGGCCTTGAACTCTCACTGTTATTTTAAATCATCCTACACAGAGAGAAGAGGAACCATAAATCTGGAGCAGGGCAAGTACAGCATGGGAATGTGACACCTCCAACCCCAGGCCTCAGATGGTGCGTGATGGAAAATGTGATCCCATCAGGTATTTATGATCATTGCTATTCGGTGTCTGCAGTGCCTCCTTTCTCTCCTATGCAGACATTTTAGGCAACTTAAGCATTTGAGGATGAATAAGTACATGCACACTTAGAAATGTTTCCTTCAATATAATAGGGACACTCACAGCAGCTGGCACTGTACCTGGTGTATAGCCTTTGACATTCTCCGTTACTCAAAGCTTCTGTCTTGACCACTCGTGTGTGTCTCACTGGACAGAGTTAGGGTGTTTCCATCCTGCTAAACAAGCACGGCCCATCCTTCCAAGGCAGGGTTGGAAGGACTGCGGCAGAGAAGACAAAGGAAAGGTCTGAATTCTGATCCAGAGAAATGTGCACGATGAATTTGCAAGTTCAGTGACTTGTACTAGAGCTCTATATGACAAATACCTACATGGCTCTGTGCTTTATTAAGTTACAGTTTGATAGATTTGTTGCCATATCGCAATTCAAAATCAAACAGTATGGCAGGGCAGAAAATATCCCCATTGTACCAGCCTTGGAGTCTGGTTCTCTTCTCCCTAGGGTCCTCCCAGGCCAACCAGCTCCTTGATATTACCAGATTGTGTGAGGTTTCCTTTGTGTCTGGAAGTATTACAAAAGTTGAACACTGTATCTGTGGAGCCCTGGTATGTGTGATGGAGTGAGGACCAGGGCCTCCACCTCAGCCACAGGGGGCAGCTCTGCTCCTCCCACCTTCATTTAAACCATATTGCTCATGTCGCACCAGGGATACAGGCCTCCTTGTGGCTTTCAGAGTTCTAAAAGCTAGACTGCAGTTTATTCAACTCTTCCTCATTCACTCCACTTCCCCTTTTACCAGTTTTGTTTTTAATCAATATAGGCTTTATGTGAGTTATACATTCAGAAATACAGTTTCATTCATTTTGTTCCCAGGAGTTTTTTGATCAACTTATTGTAAACATGGAAGTGAAGTCTTGCATATAGTCTTGGTATGAAAATATTCAGGGTCATTATCAGGACTGGTGGATTGTTCTTTAAGTGTTTATAATTGGTGCATGCTTTTATATTTATTTATTTTCCACATACTTGGTATGTGTGGTGAGTTTGTGTGTGTGTGTGTGTGTGTGTGTGGTATGTATGTGTATGGTGTGTGTGTGTGAGCATGTGTGTGTGTGGAATGTGTGTGTGTATATATGTATGTGAGTATGTGTGTGTGTAGTGTGTGTGTGGTATGTATGTGTATATAAGTATGTGTGTGGTGTGTATGGATATGCATATGTGCATATGCCTGTGTGTTTGCAAGTATGTGGATGACAGGTACACTTTTGGGAATCATTTCTCTCCTTCCACCCATGTGGATCCCAAGGACTGAACTCAAGTCTTCAGGCCTGGTCATTTACCCCTGAAGCATCTCACTGGTCCAGTTTGCACATTTTTAAGATTGACATCCAATAATTCAGAGTCACACAAACACTTATGCGAAGAAGCTACACTGAGCAGGACCTGCAGTGTATGACAAACCAGCCCCTTACCAGGGAGATGTGCTGACACTATGCCCGTAAGTCCTCAGAGTCCTATCAGCTCATGCAAAGGGGCCAGTCAATTTGGGTGGCAGAAATGTATTCAAGTTTAGAGGGAGATGATGGTATTTGGAGGCAAACAATGGTCTGCTGAAAAGTAACTTCATATCTTTTAAACTAGTTCTGAAAAACAAAGACAACCTACATCATTCCTGACTTCTTAAAATGTACCTCTTAATTAACTGCAAAAACATTTGCCCAATCTTTGAGAATATATGTTCAAAACTAGTGAACCATGGCAGAAAAAAAAAATTAACTGTTAGGGATCTGAAAACAAGAATCTCACCTCAGCTGGAGAGATGAACTCTCAGCTCCCATCGGTACAACTAACAGGGAGCCCAGGCTCTGGCTTGTTCTGTATCACAGTGCTGCCTGGACCAGTCTTCCAAAGAGAGTGGTGATGCCTCGTGTTAGTCCCGTGGAGTGCTTGCTCCCCAAATACACGTATCTGTCTCTTTGCCCCTCCCTTGAATGACATCGCAAACAGCTCTGGATATTTGCTCTAAGGCGCCTAGCTGCTCTCAGTTCCCTGGGTGTAGCCCAGAGATGGTGACCCATAGTCACTTAGCAGCTAGTAATATCCCAAAGACATCGCCGTGCTAGTGGAAGGCAAGTGCTCACACCCAGTGTTGAGAGTGGTGGCAGGCTTGTGCTCCACCAAATCCACCTTGCTAAATGCCCACCGCTCTCAACACCATTCTCTCCCAGAAGCTCTAGCCTTTGTGCCTTCACCCTTCTCAGTTATTAGTCTGTACAGATCTCTCACCTAGCGCACCAGTCTGTCTATTAGCATTCAGTACTGGAGCGGGGAGTGTGTGTCCCCGTGTTCTGGGAGGCTAAGATCACGTGGTGACTCTCACTGAGTCTGTTTAAACAGAGTTGACTGGGCTTGTGTGCCTCAGGACCTTTTTATAGAGCCTTTCCTCAACCTGTGTGTGCACATTCAAGCAGAGATGGATGGGAAGACACTGGGCCACACAGCAGGCAAAGCATGGACCACTGAGACACATGAATCTATAGGTATCCCTTTTTTAACATGCAGGAGAGAGGTTGCATCAAAAGACAGAGCCGGCACTGTGGATCTCATTAGTAATTACAGACATCCATAAGTGTGCTGCCTCTCTTTTGTTTGAAAGAGAGACGAGATTTAGGCTTTTGTGGGTTCTGTTGCTTTCTCCATATGTCACCAGCTCTGTCTGTAGTTTTTCAGAGCCCACTCTCTGGCTTGGAATCAGATGTTGGCATCTTGACACGTATAAATACCACTTAATGACTGGAAGGAGGAAAGCTCTGGAGATGGATATGCCAGCTCCTGGGGGCTGGGGCTGTGTGCAGGAGCACACTGCGACCAGAGCGGTGTGAAATGTGTGCAGCCCTGCCACCACCATTAGCTGCAAATGGCATAGTGGCTTTGTAGGGGCTCCTCAAACAACGGGGAGTTAATTACAGAAAATGCCAGGCTTTTGGAAGGCTATTTATCACCTGGTTACAGGAAAAGCACTGGCCTTTAGTGGAACCCTGAAGGAAGACGGCATGGTTCTGGTCCCCTTGCAGATAGATGTTGTGAGCTTGGACCTGAGCAGCCTGGGATGGTGCCAAGCCCCATGGAGAAAGAAGATCTATATTTAGGGATATGGTACAGAGAATAGGGCATGTTTAGAGAAGTGAGGCTGAGGGAATTGGGGGTACTTTTTTGTTTAGAAAGTGGGGCACATTTCCGTAGTGTTTCTTTTTTTCCCTATGGGCAGCAAATCTTTTCAGTGTCTAGTTACACTTAGAAGGGACACGTGGAAAAGAGTGAACTCGGGACAGTGATGGAAGATGGTCTTAGATTCTAGTTTAACTTTTTTCAGCCATTTACCAAGAACACATGTAATTCAGAGCATCAGCGGACTGCCGCGACTCCATGAGATTTTGCAGCCAGTCCTGAAAATGGAGGAAGAGTAGCTGTTATTCTGGAATGTGCCAGGAATCTGCATTCTAAGCAGGTCCCCGGAGAATTGATGTGGACACTGAAGTTTGAGGAGGCAGGATGGGGTTGAGGGTGGCTGGACCAGCAGTTCCCTGTCTCAGCTGCTCATGAGAATGTTGTACAGAGCTTGGAACCCTGTTTTGGTGTCACCTCCATAGACTTGTCAGTACCCAGGGCATTGCTGTTTCTCAAGATCGCTGTAATGATCCTAACATACAGCCAAGGCTGACAACCACTGGCCTCAACATAAAGCCAGTCTCAGGGTTAGATAAATGCTGCTGTAACAAACAAGGAAATCACACCATGGTTAGCGAGACCCCTGTAACTTGAGCTATAAGCAATTTTAAGCCACTTAGATGTGCACTCTGGGAACTAAACCTGGGCCTTGTGCAAGAACAGCAAGTCCTATGAACTGCTAAGCCATCTCTCCAGCACTCACCTTGTGTTTTGGGGTTTTTTTTTGTTTGTTTGTTTGTTTTGTTTTTGTTTTTTTGAGACAGGGCCTTGTGTTGACCTGGAGCCCACTAACTAGGTTAGGATCTCTAGCCAGTGTACTCAGGAACCCTGCTGTCCCTGTGTCCCCAGCACTGGGATTGCATGCCACCATGCTCAGCTCTTCTGTGTGGGATCTGGAGATCAGAATCTGGTCTTCGTTCAACAAGCACCTGACTTACAGAGCTGTCTCCCCAGCACTTCACTCTGGTTTTTAGAGACGACACTCGGCCGGGTCTGTTTGCACTGATTACAGTGTCCCCACCTCTGCAAATGGAAAGGGACCATTGCCAAGTGAGTGTGTGCTCTTTGCATCCGAGAGCCTTAAATCAAAATTTAAAATCAGACCACCCCACTAAAAGACTGGATTCCATAGCAACCCCGTTAGGGCTGGCGTTTGCTGAGCTGCATTTGCTCTGCCTCGGCTGTGTCCTGAACCACATGGGCCTTCCTTTTCCTTCAGTTACTCACAGCCGAGTTCCCTGGCATGGGACCTGTACTCTTACCTCCTCTGGTGAGGGCTCTCACCATGTCTCCTGCATTCTCTTACGGTAGTATCGCTATATACTATCTTTCTGCTCCCTCTGGGTTTGTTAGTCTCGAGATTCTATAAGGACACGTGAGACTGTTGTATCTCTACCACCTGGATGAAAGAGCATACGTTTTCATGGAAAATTGGAGAGTGATTGCTTTTTAAACTACTTTGACCATTAAACTTACATACACATGCATATGTCCATGCCAAAAAATAAAATAAAATAAAATAAAACACAGCTGTCACTTCAAAGGAAATAAGAAATAGTCATCCTGGAGCTGAGGAGATGGCTCAGTGGTTAAGAGCACCGTCTGCTCTTCCAGAGGACCTGGATTCAGTTCCCAGCACCCACATGGCAGCTCATAACTGTCTGCAACTCCAGTTCCAGGAGATCCAACAGCCTCACACAGGCAGACATGCAGGTAAAACACCAATGCACATACAAATAAAAGGAAATCATTTTTTTAAAGTTGTAAAAAAAAAAGTTGCTGTAGGGATGAATATGAATGACCATGGCCTGGGAACATGGATTCAAATGCCATGTTCTAACTAGTAGCAGTTTATCAAGTTTTATAGTAATAGAATGAAGAAAACCACACATCAGGACAGTTTCCAAATACATTAACATTGGGTATGTGGGCTAAACAAAGTAGACAAGCTTTGCTATAGGCTTCAGATATAATCTGGTGGTGTTCTTAGCCTTCCAGTTGGTGGAAGTTAGGGGTCTGTTCGTATTTTCTAAGTGGATTTATCAAATAGTTACAAAGATGTTAGGTGGTACACAGAGCTGGGCAGTAAATGAGTAGTTAGTATGCTGAAGAGAGCCCGAGAGAAGCTGCCTGGAGACCTGTGACAATCAATCCAACTCTCCACAGTCACTGAAGTTTATTTCATTGTTTTTTAATAAAGAGCTATTATTTCTGTGTATGCATGTGTCTGGGTGCATGTATGTACATGTGCAGGTACACACAGAAGCCAGGAGATGGCATTGGATCCCCTGGAGTTGGAGTTACAGATGGTTGGGAGCTGCCCCACGCGGTGCTCTGAAAGAGTAGCAGGTACTCCCAACAGCTGAGCCATCCATCTCTCCAGCCCCTCACTGAAGTCTTAAATCAGAACATTTAACACTAGCGTGGCTTTGTTTTTACTGGGAGCTTTCTAGCCTCCTCACTTCTGAGGGTCCTGTGTTATAAAGAGGAGGAGCAGAATAACTGAGGGGCGTGGGTGCTTTGAGACAGGATCAGGCTATACAGAATAAGTGAGGGGCATGGGTGCTTTGAGACAGGATCAGGCTATACTTTCTCTGGTTGGCTCACACTGCATTCAACATAGAAGCCAAGGTCCAGTGCATGTTTTAACCATGTTACCTTGACTTGCAGCTTTTTCCCTTGTGCCTGTGTTAACCACTATATTTTCTCTCTACAGGCCATGAGATGGGGAGCTAAGTACTTAGACACTGTGTATCTCCCCCTCCCTGCTCTCACCTGCTGTGTCATGCCTCTCTGGTGGGCCCCATCCAGTGCAGTCCCCCTTGCAAGCCTGATTTAACTGCCTGTCTCCCGTCAGGAAAAACCCACCTGCCTCGTCTGTCAGAGGTTTTGTGTCTGGTGTGGTTGAAATACAGCAGCTCAGACAAGTGGATGGAGGGTCTCTAACCGTGCTTACAACACCCCGTTTCCTTTAAAGAAAACCCAAATACTTCCAACAAAACCATAGTTGAATGTTTGGAAAGGGTGTTTGTTATATTATTCTCTGCAATTTATGTTTAATTACTCATTTTTTAAGCAAATAAGACTTAACTAAGGAAGAAAAGTATGTATTTGCTAAATGTTCCAACTCACACTGACTTTTCCAGCTCATCAGTTTTTCCTGGCTAGAAACGTACTTAACTCCTTTTCCCAAACTGTATGCGGTAAAGAAATTGTGGCTAATACTAGTGAGGTAGAAAAAATTAAACAGTGGCTAAAAGCATCAGGGTACATATGCACAGGTGCCATTCTTTGACATTTTACTCGTTTTTATTGTGAGAAGGTTATGTGCTATTGAAAGAAAAACTTTTAAATACAAATATGTCAGGGTATTTTTCTGAGTATTATGGCCGTGAATATGCACATAGTCATATTCTCTAATATAGTAAGCATGCACATTATTTTCGTTAACAAATAAGATCAGTCCTGTAGCTCCCTTTTCTACATATTGATGATATACGTTCACATTAGATCTATCCAACAGGCTTGCCATTTAACGTTAGTGTTTTCTTTAAAATTTAAAGTATTTGCTTGCCAACATGATTTCTTAACTCCTCCATCAGCGTTTTTAAATTTTATTTTTATTTATGTATATGTCTGAGTCAATGTGGGTATGCACATGTGAGTACAGGTGCTAACAGAGACCAGAAGAGGGCGCTGGGGTTACAGGCAGTTCTGAGCTCCCAGATAAGGGTGTTGGGGACGAAACTCAGGTTTTCTGGAAGAGTAGCACAAGCTCTTGACCGCTGAGCCATCTCTTCAACCTGGAAGCATGTTTTAAATTCAAATACATATACATACTGTGACTTAGAAAATAAAACCTGATTTCAAGTAATGCTGCAGTTCTAAGAGCTTTTGATATTCCTGGTGTCAGTTATTGGGTATCAAATTGGTAGCCTCTCTCATGTGGAGGATGGAGTCCTCTGAGTCTTCGAGGTGGCATCATGGTTTAGGAAGATGGGAAAGGCCTGCATCCTGAGGCCTCAGGGCATGAGGTACTGTTCAAGTCCGTGGTGTGTTAATCAGTCCACACAGGCCCACATGCTCAGAGGGGCAGCAGGCAGTGCTCAGCAGAAACCAAATGAGAGAGACCAGTGTTGGGACACCAGTGCCGTGGTGAAGAAGGAAGCTGCCCTTCCTCTACTCATGGTGTGGGAAGCAGACCTTGAACATCAGTGGTAAAGAGCCCATTGCAGGACATGGGGTCGTGGACCAGCAGCAGTCTAGCCTGAGCGCCTGTTCTTGAAATACCAGTAAGGCTTCGGTGCTAATGTTCTTCTCAAGGACCAGTTTGAACAGGGCTAACATCTGTACACATAAACTTCCTAAGTTCTCACGCCCCACGGGAACCCCCTTGTATCTTAAGGAGGGCGGCAGTGAGCTGTAAGAAGGAAGTAGGAGCCTTGCAGTTACTTCTGTCCTTCTCTAAGTATGCACAGTAGCTGGGCTAGGAAAGGAAGGGACTGTCTGTCTAAATGTCAGCTCTGAGGACATTTCACACACATTGCATTGGAAATTACACTTTTCAGGAGATAAAAGAGCACCTTGGATGAGACCGTGAGCTGCATGGCTGCTGGGGAGATATCCACAACAGACTCTTCTGTGGGAGCCTCGGCACATTGGCATGAGTGCAGATTGTAGTGTTACCCATAGGGACGAGAAATTTGGTGCCCAGACAGCCATTCATGACAAGGGTGCGGCCTCCTAGCTAGGTGGCGGGGAGGACAGACCCTGCCCTAAGGAAGCTGCAGGACAGGCATGGCTGGGCTGTGCATCCTCTAGCTGCAGCCCCAGGTGTATGGGTGAGGCTGCGGGCTGCCGAAGAATCTTTCCTCATCCCTTCCAGCTCCCTGTAGAGGTGGGCCCGGCAGGAGCACAAATGAGACCTTTCAGAAGACCAGTTCTCACTGAGATTAGATTCTTTAGCCATAACCTCCCCCTCCCCACAGAGTCTGATGCCAGGCAGGCGGCTGCTCAGGGAACAGAATGCCCAGGAGGTACATGGAGAATTGAACAGAGCAGGTGAGCAGTGCCTGAGTGTCCCCTGTCACCTCTGTGCACAGTGAGTAAATCGGTGTGTTGTGAGGGGCAGCCCAGCCCTCATCCGTGTTCCCTCACTCACAGTCCATGACTCAGGAGAGAGTGGGCTCTTCAGCACAAGGGCCTCTTTGTCCTGAACTGCATCCAACTCACTGAGGCTCACCAGGCCTCCTTTCTCCTCCACTACCCACCAGCCTCTCTGCTGCAGGATTTCTCAGCAGGCCACTCTTACTCTGCCCGTGGGGCTGCCACCTCCAACTGTCTTTGTCTTGAGTTGAATGGACTTGGGACTGCGGGCTCTAACACAGCCTAACTGTTGCCTGTCTGCAGGAGGGAAAGGCAAGCAGTCATCTGAGGTGGCATCTCTGGCCTCCTTTCCTGTCTTCTTGGGACACACTACACTGCTGTACTCATTTCTGGCCACCACACTAGAAGAACATAGAGTAATCTGGAAAGGGTGACAAAGGTTTGGTCAACCCGGTTCACTAAGGTCTTCAGTAGAGAGTGGGTGCTTGACCTGGGCCCACAGGTCATTCTTCAGTGATAGGGCCCTAAGTGGGAGGGCCAGAAGATGGCAATGATAAAGAGATAGGAAGCTGGCTCAGGGGTTCTTGCACAAGCCCTGTCTATGCCAGGCAAGCTTATTAAGAAGTATAGCATCAGGCTGGAGAGATGGCTCAGCCGTTAAAGGCTAGGCTCACAACCAAAAATATAAGAGATACAGCATCTTATGTACTATTTTGGGGAGAAAAATGGGACAGAGTCAGCAAAAAGCCATCATACAATGGGACAAAGTAAGCAGGAAGCTGATCAGTGTTGCACAAGGACAGCACAGGATACCTCAAGGATGTCAGAGTCTGAGCACACAGCAATTTGAGGACTGGTAACCACAGCCCCTTGGGGTGGAAAGAGTTAGGTTCTCAAGATCCAAAGCCACAGCTCCCCCTGACTCCCAGCTATTTCTGGCTCTGCCAAGCATGTTCCTGGTTTACAGAAGGAGCTGTCTCTGTACACCAGGGCCTCAGGGAGAGCCTGGGCCAATCTAGCCCTCAACACTAGTCCTTGGTCAGCAGTTTCATTTCATGTTGACACCAGGAGGATGAAGGCCTCGGAGGCTTCAGAAGAGCAGGTGGCCTGAGAAGCAGCCTGAAGTCAGGCACAGGCTGAGGTTAGAGGGAAGTCTAGATTTCTGCTTTGCACTGAGCTGCCCCGGTGAACATGGGGAAGAGAATGAGACTTTAAGGATACTCAGGGCAGCCTACTGAAGGCAGTTGAGGGATTTGGCATGTCTTCTAACAGATAAACTGCAGACACTCCATTGAACCTAAGTGTCAGAAACGGCAAATAGCGTTTTTGCTCTAGGTATGTCCTATGCAACATTTAAGACACGTCTAAAATTTATGTTGTTTCCTAGAAACTTAATGTGGAGTTTCACATTTCTATGTATTTACTTTGGCAACATTGCCCAGGGACATGCCAGAAACACTAGGCCCAATATACAAGCAGAAAAAATAGAGATTTTGTTTGTTTGAGTAGATCCTGTAAGTATATTTTTTAATGTGAAATTTAAACTTAACTGGACTCCTACATTTTTGTATAATTTGGCAACCACGCTTGGAGACCCCAGAAAACACACTGCCTCACTTCTGGGTCCTGAGAGTGCTTACAAGATGCCCCAGGAAGGTACAGGCAGCGTGGGAGGTGACAGGCTCCATTGCACAGCTGTATTCAGACAGGGTGTCAGAAAAGCACACTCAGGTCCTGCAGATGCCTGGTTCCAATCTAGAATACAGCATTGGGGAAGAAGGGAGGCTGTTATTTCCTGGGTCTTGGCTGAGCTCTGACTAGGCAGGGATGGGAAGCTTCTTCTGAAATCACCCACTGTTAGCAGACGGGAGACCAGTTCCCTTGTCTATATTGATGGCTGACCACAGTCAGCTGGTGGGAAACAGCACAGTTTGATCTCCTTACATGGTGTAATCCTGCTTCAAGAAGTGCCACTTGACTGAAGCATCCTTGTTTGTCCCTCATGCTGAGGATTGGCAGTCACTTCCTAGTTCCTTGTGTGTCCTTGCAACAGAGAGTGACTTCTGTGATGGGCTGAGGACCAACAGATGTGCCCTGCATCACGCCCAGGCAATAACATGAAGAGCACCTACCCCCAAAGTTCTACCCTGGTCCTTGAAGGCAAATGACCTGAGGCTATAGAAGCTCAGGGTTTTGTTTTTCTTAGATTTTCTCTCTCTCTCTCTCTCTCTCTCTCTCTCTCTCTCTCTCTCTCTCTCTCTCTCTGTGTGTGTGTGTGTGTGTGTGTGTATACACACCTTGTCCACCAGTCAGCATTTGAAGCACCACCTCTTGTGCTTGCCTTGGCAAGCTGCCTGCACTCCAAGACTTGCCCTCTGGTCCTCCCGCTGGACCCCTCCTTCCAGGAGCTTCTTATGACATCCACTTGAAGACAGGAATGGGGGGGGGGGCAGGTCTGCCACATCAAGCTCTCCCGGATTCCAGATGACAGTTGTTCATAGTTATTCCCCTCCCCTGGGTGTTGGTAGTTGATTTAATTGTAAGATGGGTCCTTCAGTAATATTCATTAAATATGAAGTGTTAAATATCGTCGGGTTAGAAAACTCACCGTAGCAGAGTAGAAAGCGTCCACATTGGGATTGGTTCTGGGCACTTGTCTTACAGCGTTCTATTGCTTGAAGTGGCAGAGGCACCTTGCTTGTGTCTTCCAGGAAGGATCGTTGAATGGCTTCTGTTTGACACCATGCACCACCAGTGGCTCCTGCTGGCTGCATGCTTTTGGGTGATCTTCATGTTCATGGTGGCCAGCAAGTTCATCACGTTGACCTTTAAGGACCCAGATGGTAGGTGTGCTTCACGGCAGCTAATGGAGCCCGTCCTGCAACACTGTTTCCAGGCACCAACGGGAAAGGACAGCTGTCCTGAACAAAGGATAAAGTGGCTTCCAAAGTGTTCATGTAACAGAAGCCAGGGGGAGGTAGGAAGGAAGGTGGCTGTGGTGAGTTCCTCCTGAAGAGGTGCTTTCTCCGTGGCTGAAGCCACTGTGTCACCATTGGAATAAAGATGTTCTGAGCATCTGGCTCAGGGAATGCCACAGGCTCCACCTCAGGTCCTAAGATCCACAGCTGTGGTGGCTTAGCTTGCGAGGGCCAGCTGTCTCACACTAAGGCTGTCTTCAGCACTGCGGAAGGAGGTTGTTCAAATGTGTATTGTGACGCTGTGTTGCAGGATCTTCTCTCCCTTTACTAGACAGAGACTTTCAGAGGAGGCGGATGAAGAGGTGCTGGGTTTGGTCTCAGCAAGCTGATTTCTGCTTCCTGTTCTTGTCATTTGTTAACTTGTCTAAGCTTCGGTGTTCGTTCACAAGCAGACACACTCCCAGCTCTGACATTACCAGCTGAGGGTCCAGTCAGTGAAGGGCTGCTATGTGCAAGGGGGTGTGTCCTGTGGCTCTTTGGTTCTATACCACTTCCTCTGATGCCTTGTGGAGGAGCTGAGGAGAGGAGGGGCCTGGGCTTCGTGGGGACAGCTCATTAGTGGTGTGGACTGGCTAGGGAAGCAGTTCCTAGGGAGCTGGAGCACAGAGCCCTGCACATCCTTCTGTGGCTCACAGCTCTTTGGAGGTTCATCTCTGGCTGCAGTGTTCACCATTGAATTCTAGTGATAGAGTTTGACCAGTGGCCATAGGCTCCATCTATAGCCCCAAGAATACTCCTAGCTATTTTAAGGGCATCTAATACCTCACCCTTCTCCACCCCTCTGTCCCACTTTAACCTGTGGAGAAACAAAACTGGAAACAGATATTCAGGGAGAAGAGGGAAACCTGATATTAGCTCAGGCAGTGGTGCCTCTCACCGTAGTTTGGACTCAGGGATTATTACAGGCACTCAACACAGGACCCTGGCTGTCATTACGAGTCCCATCATCTTCCTGAAGTCCTTGGCAGAAAGATGGTGGGGTTTGCACAGCCTGGGGAAGGGTATTACACTTGCTGTATTGGATGTCCAGGGCCTTCACATGGTGCTTGGGACCAGGAGCTCCGTCAGAAGAATGAGTTTCAAATCTTGGAGCAAGGCTGGAGTTTGAGCAGTGATCTCGGTGTCACAGTTTGGAGGTTTTAGCAGTTTCAGCTCAGTCGATGCTGGAGATACCTCAGGAAGACAGAGGATGGTTCTCACCTTGGAGGCACTTCCAAGTCACCTGCCAGCCTTTGTAGCCTGCTGATGGCACAGATAACATTCAGATTTCTCAGATGGGCACCAGTCCCAAATGTGGAACAGCTGGGAAGCTGGTAGAACACACTACTGGGAGGAACATGACTTCTGAACTCTAGCTTATCTCAGTAAGGAAGGCACAGAAGGGTGAGTCACAAGATTAAATTGTAGTTTAGTTTGCTTTAAAAAACCAGGACAGTGTGTACTATGCATCGGTGAGACGTCTGTCTGTCACCAGGACGGTGTGTACTATGTATCGGTGAGACGTCTGTCAGTCCTAGTTAAATAATTTAACCCTGGTGATGCACACCGTCTACCCTAGCCACTCTGGAAGCTCATGCTGGGGATTAAGTGAGCCTCCGAGTTACAGACGAGATGGACCACAAGTGAGGCCCCATCTCAAAAACAGAAAACAAACAAACAAAAACCCAAAGGGAATATAAGAATTAAAATATGGGCCCTTGCATTTTAATATTTTCTGACAGGAGCTTTTAAAGAACACCTTCCCAGCGGGCGCTGGTAAAAGCAATGCCACTGTGCTCACTGCTCTCAGAAGGGCATAGACACCAGAATGGCAAAAAACCTTAAGAGGCATTGAAGGCAAAAAACCAAGAAAACTGATAACTTTTACATAGAGGTGAGAGGACAACTTACAGGAAACGGGTCTCTTCTTCCATCTTATGAGTCCCGGGGCTGAGCTTGGCCTGGGTCAGGTCACCAAGTTTGGCAGCAAGTATCTGTACCCGCCAAATTCCTTGACAGCCTGGCCTTCAAGACTTTAACCAAGACAAAAACTCACTAGCACAGCTCTGCCTTATGGCTGATAGGAGACAATTCATCTACACATTGACATTTGGAGTGGCCTTACAGCCTGCTCCTGGGCACATTCAGAGCCAGGTAGTATTAGCCTTCGTTTACCCCAACATGAAGTTCAGGGGAGGGTCTGTCACCCCAGAGTATGCTGTAAGCAAACACATCACAAGCGTCCTTTGCTATCACAGGGCTTAAATTCTCAGTCCCCTGCTATGAGTCAGTTCAGCAGTCAGGGCCTCTATCATTGTCCTCAAAGAATCTGGTCAGACCATAAAAGTCATTATCCACTGGCTTCATTCTTCATTTTTAATTCCTAGTGAACTTGCACACACAATATCTTGCCAGTCTGAGTGATTAGGACTGGATGAAGAATCTGGAAGTTAAGTACACACTGTGCATCCAAGGCATCAAATAGGGCCCTGGACTGGGGCCCTGCAGGCTTCTCTTCTTTTCCACCCTGGATCCCTCTGGGGCCCCCCTGTCAGAAGAGACCTTCCAGCCAATGATGGACTGGGAATCATCAGAGGTGTCCATGAACTCATGGTTATGGGCTCTCATGCTGACATTTATTTTATATCTTATAAGTATTCAAACCGTTTTGGCTTTTGAACCAAGGGCCCCACATGAGTGTCATTGCAAGGAGGTAACATAGAGCCCATGGTCCTCAGCATGAAGATCCATTTCTCATTGGATGATCCTTGGTCTTGGTGTTTTGGGAACATGGTAACACAGCTGCCCCTTGAGTAATCTTTCCTGCTGGCTCTCCTCTCTTGGATCTGGATCCCTGGTGTGGAATCCCGGACACACTGTGTGTTTTCTTCATGTCTACCCATCTGTCATGATTTTCCTGGCCCACTGAACTGAACCAGGGGTTCATCTGTCTTGGTCTATGATTTATCCATGCTTGCAGCTTTTGCTACTCAGCAATAAAGCCACAGTGATATTTGTACAATGACCTAGTCTTAGCAAATTTCTTTTTCTATTGAACAAGAATCCGGTGTTGATAACCAGGTTGTGTCAAGAAAAATAAACCAACGCAGTGGCAGGTATGATTTGTCAAGATTTGAAGTAGCACCCTTCGACTGAGTCTGGGACATTTGTACACATAGTGTTTGTTTATCTGTTGCACTTCCTCTTTCAACCAGTCCTTGGCCCGACCCCAGCCCCTGCAGTGGCTTCTAAGTGGCGGAAGGGCAGAACCCGTGACTTTGGACTATCTCCGTGTTCTGCCTGTACCAGGGGCTTGTGACTGAGCTGCAAGGCAGGAGGCTGCATCATTAAACTGGCAGTGAGAGGATGGACGGCTGGGATTGATTTTAGAAAGGCAAAGCAAAGAGGCGCTCCATTCACAAGTGTAGACATTTTTAAATTTTTATTTTAATTAATTTATTACTTCAGGTTACATCTCCATCACAGTGTCCTCTTTCCACCCCTCCCAGTCCCGCCCTCCCACCCTCTACCCCCTAACCCTTCCATCACACTCCTCTGGAGTGGAGTGTCCCTACATAGCAGTCCTCCGCCCCAGTTCCCCAGTCATATGAGGGCCAAGAGCCTCCTCATACACTGGGGGCTACAAGGCAGCACCACCAGTGAAAAGTGTCTCATTGACAGGAAAGAAAGTTTATGTTCATGTTCCCTTGGGTGCATTGGCTGTAGTATAGATATCCTGTACTATATGGCTAAAATCTGACTATAAGTGAATAGATGCCATGTGCATCCTTCTGAGTCTGGGTTAGCTCACTCAGGATGAGCTTCTCTAGTTCCATCCATTTGACTGCAAATTGCATGATTTCATTTTTTCTGATGGCTGAGTAGTATTTCCATTGTGTAGATGTACCACAGTTTTTTAATCCATTCTTTGGTTGAGGGACATCTGGGTTGTTTCCAGTTTCTAGCTATCACAAATAAGGCTGCTATGAACATAGATGAGGAAACTTCCTTATGATTCTGTGAGGAGTCATTTGGGTGTATACCCAGAAGTGGTATGGCTGGGTCCCGAGGCAGAGCTATTCCAAGAGTAGACATTTTGTACAAGCCCATAAATAGCCGTCATTATGACTGTCAGCAGACATAATCTTAGACATGGAGATGCCCAATCATGCCTGAAGGATCACAGCCCTCCATCCTGAAGCTGGAGACTTGCTTCTGAGGGGCAGAATTGTAGGAGGGACTGGCCTCTGATCACAGCAGGGGTGCTGGCCGCTGCTGAAGAGAATTCCCTGCCAGCAAAAAAACAAACAGCAGAAAGCAAAAAACTAGGCCACTCTGTGCTTCCTGCCCTGTCAGTAGTCAGATAGGGTTGGGTTAGCTGGGGAGAGAATCCCTGGAGCTTACAATCACGAAAATGTTCACACCAGAGTAGTGACTCCTGTGAGCTCTGGGCATGGGAAGTAGGTTGCTGCCTAAAAGCTGCTGGCAAGTCAGTTGTTCGGCATTCAGAACACATTTCTCTATACCCAGAACATAAGGAGACACAGATTGCAGAAATCCACTTAGCATGTCAACACCCGAAGGTGACAAGTTGAGTTGGTGGAGATTGGGCCAGTCAGCATGGGTGTTAGAGCTTCCACAGTGCAGCCAGGGGCCCTGGGGTGGGAGGCTGCATGCCTTCACCCACTGAGCATCAAGCACTTCACTGTGCTCTGGCAGGCTCAGAAGAGCTGTGCATAAAACTCCAACCAGGTTTGTACTTTCACTCAAATGTACGCAAAGAGAAAAGCAGTGGTGGGGTTCGTGCAGCCGTGCAGCAGGGACGGCAATAGAACTCAGTAACCAAGGTGTAGGCGCACAGTGGTTTTATTAGGGCACAGTAGGGTGTTCTCGTCCTTGCATGTAGGCAAAACATCCATACACACAAAGTAAAATCAAATAAAGATAAAAGTAATAAAGTAAATTTAAAAGAGCAGCTCAACTGGGGCGGCCGGGCTCTAGAGTAAAGCAGGCAACATGCAGGCATCCCTGAACGAAGTTTTTTATTAAATGAAATACTTTTATGTGTTTTTATGTACTTCTATTGTATATTTATGTTTCTGTGAGACTTTGAAATGTTTTGAAAGCACATGACTGTTTTCAGAAAGTGATAGACTATGTCCAGATTTTACTTGAAAAGTTCCTACAAAATCTACTCAGTTTGTTTTGCTCGACTGAGTGGCTTGTAATCAGCCCTCAGTCTGACTTGCAGTCACATGACTTCTGACACGAACGTGGAGATTCTGACTTGACTGTTGGAGTTTTGCTTGTTTTTGTTTTTGTTTGTTTGTAAATTAATTTGGGTGGGTCCTGGAGATCACTGAGGAGTGGCTTGAAGTTGTGAAAAATACCACAGAGGGGTTGGAGAACTGGCCCATTGGATCCTCTCAGAGAGAGATTGATATGGTAACCAGACCCAGCAATTGTGTTTCTCAGCATTTAATCCAC
>CAJQZJ010032438.1:3641917-3655554 GCA_907164525.1 Lophiomys imhausi
GCCGTGTGGACACTGTGCCGTGTGGACACTGTGCCGTGTGGACACTGTGCCGTGTGGACACTGTGCCGTGTGGATACTGTGCCGGGTGGACACTGCGCCGGGTGGACACTGCGCCGTGTGGACACTGCGCCGTGTGGACACTGCGCCGTGTGGACACTGTGCCGTGTGGACACTGTGCTGCATGTCCCCTCACTCCAGGATCTCCTCCCATCTCACAGATCTGGAGCAGAACAAGCTCTGCTAGCTTCAGGAAGATTTAGCCTCGTAGGTACAATGCCAGTGCCGTGTGCTGTCAGTATTCCTTCTGTTTCCCTCTCTTCCCCTCCCCAGAACCTTCTTTCCTCCAGTTAGCTGATGGATAAAACTGTTTTTCTTTATTCAGGTATTCCCTCCAGCAGGAACAGCTGGAGTTCAGGGGTTTACACATGTACATTGTTGTGCGCTCCTCGTGTGTGCTGTGGAGATTATGGGGCCTGGGATGACACAGATGGGGACCTCTAAGGGTCATACTGAGGCAGCTCTTACACCTTCTCCTCTTGTTCCTTCTAGGAGTGTTTTCTTCCATTGAGGAAATCCCTGAAAATGTGGTCCATGACCATGAGAAAAATGGCCTTCCACGTCTCTCTTCTTTCAGCAAAACAGGAATTCAGAAGCGGTAAGCCTCAGTTTGTACTTGTTGTGTGATCCACAGGGCTCCAGGGACCACGGGGTCCACCTTTTTGTGTTGGCATGCATCAGCCAACCGTGTCCTTAGTGTCCTTAGTGTCCTGTTCACTGCAACCCTCAACCCTCCAGAGAATTTCAGGATACTTTTCCCAGCCTTGTCACAAAGGCCATTAAAGTTTGTATCAGATTACTGCCAGGAGTGAGTAGCACTTTGTGTGTTAAGATTTTCATGGATTCCTTACTAAATGGGATCATTCCTCCATCATAAAGAAAGTGCTGCACACTTTTCCAAGGCACCATGCCCACTTCTGTGTGTGCTTCCCGCTGGGGAAGTAGTGTGGCCAGGTCCATCACAGGCGGCACAGAAGACAAGCCCCGTGACTGTGGCCAGTGGTAAGCAGCAGCTAACAAGAGGGAAAGTTCTGCCTTCTGGCTTTACAGAGCCAGACTGGAGGGGTCAGAATACAAGAGCTTCCCCTCAGTGTCAGGTCCAGCCGGGCTAGGCCTTCCTGGCTTTGCAGTCCTTTGTTCCCCATTGCTCCTGGCCTTGGGTAACTCAGTCTTCACGACTCTACAAACTTGTCAGAAATCGTCCTGGGTGTGAACTGTTGCACTGGGCTCTCGTGAGACTCCATGAACTAAGACAGGCAGCTCGTGGGTAACACTAGAAAACACTGTGAGTAACAAAGTGAGCACACCGTGAAGGTAGTGTTGCCACAGACACGGTGCAGTCATCCTCATTCTTGTCACCATCACACCGTCACAGGCCATTCAGGCAGCTTGCCCAGGGTGCCTTCCTAGTGGAAGTGTGCGTCCTGGCTTCCAACTCCCTCTTCCCATTCTTTCCTTTGATTTTTATTCCCACTGGCAATTTGGGGTGGAATGCTTAAGCTATGCCCATAAAATAAGTCTCTGGCCTCAGTTAGTACTGACTCACAGTTCTAGCCCTGCCGATTTCCTGCCCAGGAACAAAACTTTTAAAAGTTTTTGAAGTTTTGAATTAGCGAACAAAGCCTTGATTAAACAGTCCCTCACCAACCCCAGAGGATGCTTGGTAGGGCTTGCAGCAGTTTTCTAGGTCTGTTTCCTCTTCTGTAGAATGGGTCGAGAGCACCGTTCAGTGCACAGTACACAGTGTGCCCTGTATGTGAGACACACACTTCCCACAGGGCCCAGCCTGGGGTGACTTCCTCTCCCACCCTCTCACTGATTACCTCCTGGAACACCAGTTTCATCTCTTGTCTCTTTTTTTTTTTCTTTCTCAGACTGAAAACATACTTCAAGTTTTTTATTGTAAGAGATCCCTTCGAGAGGCTGATCTCTGCCTTTAAAGATAAGTTTGTTCACAATCCGCGCTTTGAGCCTTGGTACAGGCATGAGATAGCCCCTGGCATTATTAGGAAGTACAGGAAGAACCGGACAGAGACCCGGGGAATCCAGTTTGAAGATTTTGTGCGCTACCTGGGTGATCCAAACCGCAGATGGTTAGACCTTCAGTTTGGGGACCACATCATCCACTGGGTTACCTACGTAGAACTCTGTGCACCCTGTGAGATAAAGTACAGTGTGATTGGACACCATGAGACCCTGGAAGAGGACGCCCCCTACATCCTGAAAGAAGCTGGTATAGACCACCTGGTGTCCTACCCCACCATCCCTCCAGGCATCACCATGTACAACAGAACTAAGGTGGAACACTACTTCCTGGGTATCAGCAAACGAGACATCCAGCGCCTGTATGCACGTTTTGAAGGGGACTTTAAGCTCTTTGGGTATCAGAAACCAGACTTTTTGCTAAATTAATGCATAGGAGCCTTGAATCTTGCAAGGTCAGGGGCTGGGTAGGTGGAGGTCTGAGCACAGAAATGACTCTTCCCCCACCATGCCCCATGGTTCTGTATGTGCACAGATGATGTTGGGCTCTGATTGTCAGGTTAGCTTGGATGACAGTTAACCCTGAGGGTTCCCATCCCCAACCTGTGTCATTAGGAAGTCACTAGCCATTATCCCATGAGAGAATAGGAAAGACTGAACATTTGCAGGTTGTGTGCAGACCCAGAGAAGGAGCTGCTCCAGCTGTCTCGTCGTCATTGGCACTGGCAGCTAGCCAGTGGTTGGGTTGTGTCATCCGTGACCTGTGCATCGTATAGACCCAGTATTTTCAAGAGCGATGGACATGCTGAATGGTTACTGGGCCCTATGTAGAGTCAAACCTAAGTCAGAATGATACTCCTTCTTTCCTCTTGTCATAACAGTAGCCACAGAAGCAGGTCATATGCCCTGTGACATTTGGTGGTGGTAATCACAGAACAGGTTGAGTAGTTTGTCCTTTCATGACCCTGGCCAACCCATTTTTCAGGACCTCTGACCCTACAAGCACAGGCCTCTTTCTTCAGGAGAGATTCCCTCTTGGAAAGCGAGGGCACTGTAGAAACATCTTGACTTGGAAGTTGGCATGGGGATGGAAGAACTGGTCAGTCCTGGGAACTCAGGATGCTACGGATTTGGGTACCTTTGTCTTGGACTGCTGCATCTGAGTGAGCAGCAGGGGCTTTTCCACCTGACTCCTCCATGAACCTCATTGTCCTGAGAGGGAAGAAAAGACAAAACATTTCCAATAGTTGATACAAGCACCTACTGAGGACACACAGGTGTGCCATGCTCACATTGCAAAATCCAGTGCTGTTTACACACTGCCATGTCCCTTTGTGTCAACAGATAGGATCGTCCAGCCCCGGTTCTGATAGTGCCATCATCCCCATCATCCTGAACTGAAAGGCCACAAGTTGGATAATCAGATTCATCAGCAATAAAATCCTGGGCATGGCCGCCTCTGGTAACATGTCATCCCGGCATTGAGGCCAGCCCCAGCAAGAAGAAAGCCACAGCAGCCATCTCAGCTGCCAGACAGCAGCAAAGGGCTAAAGATGGCAGGACGGTTCCCCAAGTGAGTCCCTGGCACACACATCTGCCCAGGGTTGAAAGAAATTGTGCTAGCTTGTCCTAAAGGTCACAGCCCTCTTCTCAAAAAGCCTTCCTGAACTTGTAAATGTTAAAGTAAAATAAAATTTAAAATATGTGCCAACTCTGACCCATGAGTCCCAGGGAGGGGGCTCCAGAGCCACAGGTATCTCCTGAGGGCTGTGGGCTGAGGCCAGGGAGGGACTGTGGATTGGAATGAGGCTCAGCCCTTCCTCAACAGCCCACATGCCACCAACGTGACATTGGGTTATTTGTTAGTGAACTTTTAGCAAAGCCTTCTTAAAATCACTTCAGGACTGAATTGCTGATCAGAAACCGCTTTCCTGTTTTTGACAGGTGGCAGTGTTAATAATGTGTGTGAAGTTAGTCTTGATTAAAACAGCATTTTCTCTTAGAAACAACAGTGGCTGGGTTGGTTTGATTTTTCTTTCCCTCCTTTCTGGCTTTCTGGTCAATTTTACTAACATTCTTTGCCAAACAAGTAAATATTTCTACCACAGTGCATTTGGAACTGGCCACCTCCACACACCATGGCTCCTGATCCCCGACAACTAGCATTCCAGAGTGCTTCACCCTTATATCTGTCTCCCAAGATCTTGGAAGGCCCTTCTTGTCTTCAAAATCATGGTCTTCTTGCTCTTCATTCAAGGAGGCAATCCTGTCCCCAATGACCCTTGAACCATTGCCAAGTTCATTACAATTCAGGCTTTGGCTGTTCTGCTGCCCAGAGGGAGTATTATACCCCCACACCTGACCTTAGCCTTCTCACAGCCCCTCGCATCTGCTCTGAGACTGGGTCTCAGGAAGCATCCTTTGGGGGAAAGAACAGCAGACACACCTTCTAGACCCATCAGGGTAGTAAAGTCACCCTCACAGCTCCGCAGGGTGGACCTATCCCTTTGGCTTGGTCCTTCACCTTCAGCTTAAAGCTTTGGAAGGTGCCCAGAAGACTGTGCCAGACCTTTGCCCTGCCCTCCGGTGTTGGCAGCCTCATCTGATTCTCTTGTGGCTCCAGGAAGAGAAGCAGATCCGATCTCCAAATAGCCTGGGCCCCCCAGTTTTCTCAATGCATACCAGGTTTTAAAGCCTGCCTCTTTCCTTATGCCTGATTTTCTCTATTTCCTTTGAGGATAGGAGGCAGTGTTCTGCTGGAGTAGTTTCATTTCTTTTCCTGGCCTCTGTATTAGTCAGTTCTCCAGAGGAACAGAACTGATAGAATGAATATTATTCTATCCATATATATATATGTGTGTGTGTGTGTGCGTGTGTGTTTACATTCTATCCAAATATATACATACGTTTGCATATATATGCCCGTATATATGGATAGAATGAATATATACACACATATATATGGATATAGATATATACACATATATGTGTATATACACATATATGTGTATATATATATTCATTCTATCCATATATATGTATATACATTCTATCCAAATGTATACATACATACAAACATACATACACACACATATATATGGCCATATATAAAGAGATAGAGTGAATATCATATATATTATATATATGGATAGAATAAAAATTCATATATATGGATAGAATGAATATATACACATTATATATATTATATACACACATACATACATATGGGAAGGAAAATTACTAGAATGGCTTACAAGCTGTGGTCCAGCTACTCCAACAGTTACATACCAAGGTTCAGTAGTTGTTCAGTACACAAAGCTGGACTACAGTTTTTGCAAGAATCCTGAAGGAGTAGGCTGTAATGACATCAAAAGAATGGATTTTCCAGAAAGAGCAAGCAAGCAAAATGAACAAGTTTCCTTCTTCCATGTCCTTTATGTAGGCTGCCAGCTGAAGGTGTAGCCTAGGTTAAAGATGGACCTTCTCATCTCAAAAGATCCAGATTGAACTAAGAAAAACCCCCTCATAGGTGTACCCAGCTGCTTGGGTTTCAGTTAATTCAGATATAGTCAAGTTGGCAACCAGGAATAGCCACCATGGCCTCTGTAGAAACTACCAATTTTAGAGTCGTGGTTGAGGAACCATACCGTTATGTTCCGTCTCAGCTTATTCTCCCATTCCTTGCTATCTTGATCGGCTGAGTATGTTCAAAGACTTCGTCTTCATATTCTGGTACCTTTTGCTTAATAACTAAGCCTTGAACTCCTTTCTCTGTGCTCACATTTTACCACATAGGTAGGCCTTAGTTTGTAATGGTTACTTCCTGATAGTAAGGTGAAAATACCCTGAATCAAGAAATGCATGGTAGCTTAGCAACACAGCACACCCCGGGGCATCAGTTGCTTGCTCTTGTGATTGGCTAGCTGGTAGCTCACGGCTGCTGCTCAGCATTGCATATTGCTAATCTGGGGGAAAAGGTCAAAATTCAAAGTACAATTTCCATTGAATACATATTGATTTCACACCATCAGAAAGCCAAAAAGACTTAAGTCAAAACATCCTAAGTTGGGAAGTGTCTGTATGCATGGTCAGGAGAAGCCACATCACTCCTCCAGTACTCTGCCCAGAAATTTCTGTGAAATATTAGATCTCTTCAGCTGCAAGTTGTTCTTGCCACCAAAAACTCCAAAACAAACACACTGCATCCAGGTTCTTTAACACTCTACACAATGTCCCCTTTTTAACAATGTGTTCCTGACATCTCTCTGAGACCAGGCCAGACGGCCTTGACACCACTTCCCTTCCTACCAATATTTTTTTATTTTCTTTAAAAGGTGTCTGTGTGTGTGTGTGTGTGTGTGTGTGTGTGTGTGTGTGTGTGTGACTGAGTACCTGTACCACATGTGTGTATAGGTGCTCTTGAAGGCCAGAAGAGGTGTCAGGTCCTCTGGAAGTGGTTACAGAGAGAGTTATGAGACATCCCATGGTTGCTGGTAACTGAACCCAGGCCCTCTGGAAGTGGAGCTACAGAGAGAGTTATGGGGCATCCTACGGTTGCTGGTAACTGAACCCAGGTCCTCTGGAAGAGTAGGAGAATCTTTTAGCCACTGAACCATCTCTCCAGGCCCTAATTGTTGTGGAATGTTCTCTAAGAAGATGAGAGCTGCCTCTATGGCTCCGTCTGTCGTCTGTCTTCTGATCGCCCCCCCCACCCCCACACACAGAATCTCCTATAGTGTCTGTATTTCTTGCATGTGCCTCAGAACTCCTGCATCCTTGGTTATCTATTTGTGCAGCTGCTCCCACATGTTTAAGTATTTAATACTGCACCACCTGCTTTCAGTGCCAATTTCTCTCTTACTCACCATACAGTGGGAGGCTTAACAAAAACAGTCAGTTTTCCACCATTCCAGAGGCTAGGAAGTTCTAGGTGAAGGGGAGACATATCCTGTCCTTGCTGCTTTGCAAGTGGCTGCCTTGCTGCCCTCAGAGGCAAAAGGAAGGGAACAAAGATTTAAGTCTTAACATTGATCCCCCAGACAGAGGCTCTGCACTTATCACTGTAGCTTCCAAGCCTGAGAACGGGGCTCTGGAATCACTGAGATGACCACATGGCCATATTCTGTCTGGTGTTTTCTATAGGGAGCCTCATTGACTCACTTGGAGCTCCTTTTATATTGTTGTGTGTGGTGGTTTGAAAAAAAAATGGCCTCTATAGGCTCACAGGGAGTGGCACTGTTGGGAGGTGTGGCCTTGTTGGAGGAACTGTGTCACTGAGGGGTGAGCTTTGAGGTTTTTGGAAGCCTAAGCCAGGCCTAGTGGTTTACAGGGTCTTCTTACAAATCCTCAGCCTACGGATCAAGATGAAGAACTCTCAGCTCCTTCTCCAGCACCGTGTCTGAATGGACTAAAACCTCTGATCTGGAAGCCCAATGAAATGTTTTCCTTTGTAAGACTTGTTGTGGTTATGATGTCTCCTCACAGCAATGGAAACTCTTAAGACAGTATGGTTGTAATGACCATTGAGCTTTTCTCCTGTCTCCCCTCCTTTCAACCTGAAGCTGAAGTGTGAGCTGTGAGTTGAATCCCACTGCATCTCCCAAGTTCATAAACAACTCTATTTTCTATCTTATGTATCTTGTAAGTTGGGGATGGGATATTATATAAAACTACATTTCTATTCCCCAGAAGAAGTGGTCAATGTTTTTTTTCATCTACTCCATATGTGTATTACTCACTTTTCTTCTGCCGTGTGACAAAAAGCCTTAACTAAAAGCAACTTAAGGAAGAGTTTACTTCAGCTTACGGTTCCAGAGAGATAGAGTCCACTTGGCAGACAAAGCAAGACCTCAGCAGAATGGCAGGAGCAGGAAGCTCACAGATCACATCTCCACTGAACACTGAAGTAAAGAGAGAGAATAGGAAGATGTAAACTCCCAAAGCCCACCCTCAGTGATGTACTTCCTTCAACAAGGCTACATCTCCTAAAGGGTCCATAACCTGCCGACAACACATTAACTGATGACCAAGTGTTCAAATACAGGAGCCTATAGGGGACATTTCTCATCCCCACTATCAGTGTTTTCCTGTGTGCAAACATGGACATGTGGCTATCAGGGGACCAGGCTCTCCTCTCCCATTGTGTGGCTTTCAGGGATAAAGTCAAATGATCAAGTTTGACAACAAGGACCTTCATTAGTTGAGTCCCTCACTGGCCCGACAGTTGCCACTTTCTAAATATGTATTCTCTTTCACTTGTTACTCTTTTCCTTAGAGAAATACCAGAGATAAAAGATAGCCTACAGTTTTTGACATTTCTCAAACTAACGAGTTTAATATACATTTTGGGATCTTTGTACATGTTAAAAATGCTGTTGTGTGAGCAACGGGCTGCTTAATATCAGATCACACTGCTTTGGAAATTCGGGCTTAGAAATCTCTCCAGCTGTCCCTGCCCCAAATTAAGACGGGAAGACCTGGGTGAATTCCACCAGCTGTTTAAAAGACGGGAGAAGTATATGCCTCCATGTGGAACCTGAATAAGCAGAGCAGAAGGAAGGAAATGTGACTGCTGTTCCAGCACTGTCCTGGTAACCCTATTTGTCAGTATGCATCAGTTAGAAGCAGTTCTTAGAGCCTGGCATTGCTTCAAGGTCCTTGCAAAAATCTGAATATCCAAGAGCCTGAGGACAGTATTCCTTCTACCTTCCTTCTTGGTTTGCACAACATAAGCAGATTTGCGGTGCCTGACTCCAACTGAATAGCTGAATAGTCAATCACACTGTTCAAGAGCCCACATGGATGTATATACACACAAACAATAACAGACCATAATTTGTTGAAATTAGAACATGCTGTCTGTGGTGGTTTGAATAAAGATGGTCCCCATAGGCTCATATATGTAGGTGTGCCTTATAACTACTTATCAATAACTCTAAACACCTTCCAACCCACCAACCTGAGGCACTTTAGAAGGATACTTCTCAGGCACAAATCCTTGGAGCAAATAATCAGCAGTCCATCCAAATCAGCATACACAGGGAACACAGCAATCAGCAAAAGCTTCAGTGGTCACCTGGATCTGGCATCACAATGGCCACCGCCTCACCCCACCTTGGGTCGAGGCCTCCTCCATCTGTCTGAGACTGCCAAACCTACATGGGGCAGGTGCTGCACTCCACTGATGGCCCCAGTGCTGGCTGCCACCACACCCCCACTTGTTTTTGCAGTCTCTTCAGCCCTTCTGGTTTTTACAAACCTCCTATGGGTAGGTCCTGCCCTTGGCCTCTTCTGCCTCCCCTAGCTTGCCACCTTGGGACAGGTGCTGCACTCGTGTGGCCTAGGAGCTGGCCATTGCCACACACTCAAATGAGGCCAAGGTCTCTTCCATCCATTTGAGTTTGTCAAACTTTCACAGGGCATGTGCTGCCCTCCGTACCCCTATTTGGGGTCTTGGACTCTTTTGGTTCTTCATGGGACCTCATCGCCTCAGCTATCACAGCACCAAACAAGCCTTCACCTGGGCTCTGCCCAATGTAGGCCACAAGTCTCAGCAGCTGCGACCTAGTGTCTTTCAAAGTGAAGCAGTGCTGAGAAGCAATGCCAAGCAAAAAGCCCTCTCGTGTTTCTAGGCCTTTCTTTTTATACTCTCTTTAATTATGCACCAGGATGTTTTCTCATTAGCCAACCTTATGCTCTCCTCACCAGGTTCACCTGTTGGCCAGAACTACAGCGCTCCCAGGTGTTCCCCACAGGTTCCTGTCATCAAGTTGATTTGCATGCCCCTTTTATGAGTCTGTTTTTCAGCAGTAGATCAAGCACTCCCACAACTGCTACACATTCCTTCAACACAACTGTGTTTCCAAAGAAATCCAAACCTCCACTACACATATACTTGAATGTTTGGTCATTAGGGAGTGGCCCTTCTTGAGAGGGATAAGGAGGTGTGACCTTGTTGAAGGAAATATGTCACTGGAGGTGAGCTTTAGTGTTTCAAAAGCTCAAGCCAGGCCCAGGAGCTGCCTATGGATCTGGATGTAGAGCTCTCAGCTCTTTCTCCAGCACCAGGTTGGCCTGTGTGCAGACATCCTCTCTGCCATGACAATGGGCTAAGCCTCTGAAACTGTGAGCCAGCCCAGTGAAATGTCTCCCTTTATATGAGTTGCCGTGGTCATGAGTCTCTTTACCACAAGAGCACACTGACCAATACGAGGTCATCATAAACCTAGCATCCTCCTTTTGCACATAGTTAGCTCTGTGGATGAACCTCTGGCTTCTTGTTGCCCAGTCACGTGTCACCTGGATCTTGCCTTTTTCAGAGCCCCAGTAAGTCCTGAAGGTTCACCCTCAGCCTGCAGACTTGGGGTGCAGATGGTGAGTGGGTGACCCAACCCGCATTACCTATCTTTCCTGGCTCTGGGGATTCCTGCCACCATAAATGTCAGTGCTTCCTCCAGAGGTTTGTGGCAGCTGTCACCCTCTGCTATTCCCTCCTCCCCCCTCCAGGCAGAATCCTGTCTGGTTCCCATAAACATCAGCTCTATCTCCCTCCAAATTACATATTTTTCTGTCTTTGTGGTTTTGTCTTTTCCATAAATCTATGTACTTAGTGCTATAATTTCTGAGACTGGATTCTTATCCTTTGTACATGTAGTCTCTTAGGACCACTCATGTTCATGTAAGGACTGTTGGTTACTTCATCACGGGTGGATAGTTAGTTCATGGGAAAGGAACAGTGCATCTTGCTTATCCATTCGGTCCCTGATAAATATTTCAGGTGGTTCCAGTGTTATGTTTTTTATTCCAGTGGCTAAAATGGCTATGATCGTGTATCTTTGTATGGATAATAGGTTAGCATGCTATGCAGCTGCTGGGTCACAGGTATTTATTCTGTATGGGTGCTGGGGATTGAACCCAGGACTAACACATGCCAGCCAAGCATTTTACCACTGGGTTACGCCCCGGTCCTAGATATTTTTGGATGGAAAGAAAAATCAATGTTATGACTTTGAGGAAGTTGCTAATGTATAAAACAAGAAACAATGTCAGTATTACATGGAGGATAAAACAAGAGTTAGATATAGACAAATTACATAAATCAATTCTCTAGGAACTGGGATAAAAATGGAATCTCATGCTACTGTGAAGCCTGTTGCTTTGTCTGCTTTTTAAAAAACTAATAAAAAATAGGGGTTGGGGAGTTGGCTCAGCAGTTAAGAGCACTGGCTGCTCTTGCACAGGACCCAGGTTAGATTCCCAGCACTCACATGGCAGCTCACAACTATCTGGAATCCAGTCCTGCTAGGTTTGACACCCTCTTTTGGCCTCCATGGGCACTGTATGCACATACATACATGCAGACAAAATACCCAGGCACATAAAACAATTTTTAAAAGAAAAAAAACTAATGAAAATAAAATAAATGATTACCATACCTTAAAAATTTAAAGTAAGTATAATTAAAGGTTTTCGGCAAAGCATTTTCTAGTTCTCAGTTATTCAGGGAGTCTTAGATATTTACAACCCAAGGCTGTAGGCAATTAGCAAGTGATTATCCCACAGAAAGGCCAAGAGGGCTGCACAGACCCAGGGACAACTGCTGTAGGTGAGAAGAGGATGACATCCCTTCCCCATCTTCCCCTGGAGCCTGCACAAACTGCTGGGATTCATTTTAATTACATAGTGTTTCAAAATTCCAGCGTTCCCACTGGTTCTCACTGGTCATATAAAGAACCCAGAAAAATATGGACACTCATGAAGCTTTAAATAAAAGTGGTTGGGGGCCTTAAATCTGTATATTAATTTAGACTCCTTTGCACTCCAAGGTAAATTGAGGGAGTCCTCAAGCCTTACTATGTGCTGGTGGTTGGGTTCCCAGCCAGGTGCATGTCCCCATCTCTTCCTCCAGGGGCGCTGCTCTTCCCTGTCTGGCTCCTGTTAAATCCGGGCTCCCTCTGTAAAGTCACTCAGGGGAAATCACTATAAGATCTTGAAAGCTCTAAGGATGACAGTTAGAAAACACTCTTGTTTGGGAATGGGTCCAGGATCTGTGGGGTCAGAATTTCTTTGCTTAAGGGAAGGTAGAAATAGAAAGGGAGCCAAGTTTACAGAGTGATTCCTAAGAATTTCAGAGCTGTGAGAGTGGAAATTTTGTCTATTTTATCAGATAGTAAGTTCTTAAAGCAAATAACAGACAGCTTCCCTTCTCAGAAGGCAATGGCTGCCAGCGCCTGCATGATTTTGTCGGCGGTGATGGTAAGATGTCATTGATCTTTGTATGATTTTAATGTGTTTCCGCTCCTGCTGGAGCAGCCCCAGAAACAGCTGGGGTGAGTCGCAACCACTCCAAATCTTGCTCTGAAAGGAACAGACCAGCTGTGGGCTCAGAGCAGCTGTTAGGGAAGGAAGGCCTCCACCTGCAGTGGGGGAAACAGCTCTCCAACGTGGTGTGGTCAGCCTGTCTCAGCCTGAGCAGATCTTCCTGGGGTTTTGGATGAAAGTCAGGAAAAGCAATGTCTGCATCCATCTGGCCTTGTGTATTCACTGGTGTCAACAAAAGCCACCCAACCAGGACTAAGTGATGATGAAGCATTTTGCACTAGTGAGCAATTTTTCTATTCAAGTTGTAGATAATTATTCTACAGAGGGAAAAAAGTTGTACACAGAAAACTCAAGATGCCTTTAAAAAGCTTCATGTATGTACATAAATGTATCTGCATATAACATCAGTGAGCTTCCATTCATAGCAACTGGATTATGATGGCTCAGACCAAACCAATGGATCAACACATTTATAGATTCATAGTTTCCTGGTGGGGCGATCTCTATGTTTGTCTGTCCTCTATCCTCCTCTCTGCCCCTCTCTGCCTGTCTCTAGTTCTCTGCCATTCTGTCTCTTATTTCTTCCCTCTCTGCATGTCTCTCCTCTGCATCTCTTCCTCCTCCTCCCCTCTCCTCTTCCTCTTTCCTCTTCCTCACGCATGATGGCATGAGCAGCTTTTCTTTGCCACACATTTCTGCCAGGATGGATTGCTGCATAAAGCCACAAGGCCAATCAGCATTGGACTGGAACTCACTTAAACTTCAAACACAACCCTAACTCCTCCTGTAAGCTCACTTCTCAAGACAGCAGAAGCTGACTCTCACACGAGGACAGTGACTTTCCTGTCCTTTAACTGTCTTGACATGTGACTAGTCACTTCACCCTGGTGTGCCCTGTTGGCTTTTCTGGACATAACAATACCTCCTTCTAACTTGAGATGCTGAGCTACAAGAACTACTGAGGTTTCCCTGAATTTCAGTGTTTAGGAAATGTTATAAGCTAAAAATGCTCTTACGACCTTGGGCACCTTAGTAAATAATAAGGCTGTTGATTCAACAATGACAGTAAAAGATCTTGGTTTTAGGTACAACTAGGTTTTCAAAAATAGCATATCTAAGATTGTATTGGGCTACATAGGCATTGATCTTTGTATATTGATACATAATTAAGAGTATATTTAACCACAATTGAATAGATCTTTGTATATTGATACAAATTTAAAGGTAACGCTTCCTAATGGTATCATACCTAGAGATACTTAAAAATAAAATGTGAA
>CAJQZJ010032438.1:3660554-3702753 GCA_907164525.1 Lophiomys imhausi
AAGCAAGAGGATTTTACCAGTCCTGAGAGCCAACCTCACAGACTCCTCATGCAAGAGGAAGGAGGAAGACCGCAAGCAGAATCTCAGCTCAGGCTAAATGCATTTCAGCAAGGCAGAATCAAGCATCATCAAGCAACAGTACTTTGGTTTGCATCTCTGTCTATACCTTGATTGGTGCTGGCTGAAGGTTAAGGAACTTGATGCTGAGAACAAGGAATGTTTGGTCTCCTAGTGACAGTCTCCTAGTGACAGGGAATTTCCAAACTCATGACCATTGGCAATTATTTCTATTGTTCTCCCTGTCGCTTTGGGGACCAGCTGTACCCAAGCAGGGAACTTTGGCCTCCTGGTAATGGTTAGAGCTTCCAAGCTCAGGAGGGTTAGTATTGTAGTATTGTTTTTCAACTTGCAGTAGTTGGGGCAAGTTGACCTGAAGTTTGGTCTAGGGTATATTCAAAATTCCCAGGCTTCTGAAGCCTAGCTAAAGTTTGGTCCGTCTCAACATTACCACCATCAAACAAGAACCTGTTCAAGGCTCAACACATGAGCCATGGGGAGCTAATAGGTTATAATAGAAATATAATATAATTGCTTATTATATATACTATACTATAATATAATATAAATATATTTGCTGGGAATAGAATATGCATTCTGAAATGTGCTCCTAGGGCACTCTTTTAAGCTAGGTATGGTGGCACACACCAGCAATCCCAGCACTTGGAAAATAGAGACAGGAGTGTAAAGGGTTCAGAACCATCTGTGGCTGCAAAGATAGTAAGAGATCAGACTAGGAAGTAATTTTAGAGTGGCCTAATTCAGTAGAGGATCTTGGCGAGTGAGTGTGCGACAACTGGAACTGCACTGAGGAGGTGGAGCGCACTGAGTGCTCTGCGGAATGGGAGAAAGGAAGAGACGGGCACTTTTTAAGTGGATATGATGAGCCTATCTGGCAGCTGTGTTATCAAGTGAACAGCAATAATATTACCTGTGCTATTATTGTCTAAGTACTACATAGGACCTATTTTAATACTTCATAAGTGTTAGTTCACAATTTAAGCAGTGGGGCATGCAATGCATGACCAGAAGCACCACAGGGCCTGTGGTACCGTGGAGGTGGCTGAAATTAGATGATGTAAAAATCAGATAAAGAGAGAAAGCTATCACACACTCCTCCATCTCCTTCCATCTGCTTTCATTCCATCTTTGCCTTTCAAATTTCTTCCCTCCTCACCTTCCAATACAGTAATTCCTCCTATTATCCCATCAGCACAACAAAGAACAACAGCGGCTGCTGTTGTGTAAAAGGGCACATCGAGCCTCGTGACGCTGAAAAGGCATCAGACACAATGATGCAGAAAGATAATTCCCTAGTAATAACAGAACATTATCTTTTCAGAGCAGCCCAGTAGCAAAGCCACAAGAGGAAAGATTGTCATCAGATGGCCATAGATGCTGAGTGACTGCTGACAAAGGATGGAATGAGACTAAGGAGAGGAAAGTCCTCCCCCCCCACCCCCGTGCACACCAAGAAGTGTGGCAGAGGGGGCTCACTCATGTGGGGGTGCTTCAGGTTCAAGGGCAGCAGACAGAAGGAGCAACAGGGGGTGTGGGTGGCATGCAAGGTGCATCTGGAGTTACCCTGGTGGGGTCAGCCCTTTGCCCAGTTCTTGCCAAGTAGATAGCAGACGGCTTTGCTCTCAGCCTTGAGTGACACGTGAGGTGCCCATGGTCTACAGATCCCATAACTCACGGACTCTGAGCAGGGATAAGAAGCGTCACTCCAAGGAGTTGAGCCGCTTCACCCCTGACTTGGGAGGAGGTCCTTTCCCTCCAACCCTGGAGGGAAGGGACTGCAGATAGAGAACAGCAGCTGATAACATGGGAGGAGGGCATCCCAAACCTAGTGATAAATCTGCACAAGATCAAGAACCATTGGGCACTGTGACAAACAACACAATGAGACAGAAGTGCTCCCCGGCATGAAGGACTCAGAAGAAGCAGAAAATAAGAAACTTGTGCAGTAGCCCACTGGCGTGATTAACACATGTGAAAGTGAGGAAGGCTACAGGGCATCCTGTCTCATCTCAGCACAAGTTATGTGCTCGCGGTGAGTTGGCAAGGTCCGCCATCACTACTGCTCTCCTTTCCCATGTCCTGGAAGTTTACAGAGTTATTCAGTAACTTTGGGAAACAAACAATTATCAGATAGGCCTGAAAATGTTGACAAAGTCTACTTTTGGGATGCTTTCTTACTTTTCCTATGGTTATTGGCCTTAATTTTCTACATCACTTTAAATCAATTTGGAGATACTTTTATAATCCTATGAGTTATCTGAGTTTTCAAATACAAATAATTAAAATTAATTTGCAATAAAAAATGTCAATGATCACAAAGTCTTAAAAACTAAGAGAGAAGCATGGAACACTCTGTCCTCTGAGACCTCCAGGAACAATGAACCCTCCTGGCTTTCAGACCTCAGCTCCCAGAATGGGGAGATATTATATCACGTAGTTTGTGATACTTTGTTGAGGTACTTTGAGAGACCACCATATATGTTAAGGAAAGAAAGAAGAGAAAGGGTGTAAGCTCCTATTGTATTAATATTTTTATTGTATTAATATTTTTATTCTTCATTTATGGTTATCCTCAAATGTTTCTCTGGATTTGATTCACTACCTGGCATCATTTCTCCACAGATCCCAATTCTCCTCTCATCGTATTTGCTGACTGTTTTATTAGAAACTGGTCATTTTGTGTAGCAGCAACTCTGTTATTCATAGGCTCCCGACTCCCAACCCTATTACTCTTTGCTTGTTATTAGCTTAGTGACTATGTTATTTGTGAATATTCCTACATGCTGCAGAGGACTCAATAATTCATCTCACATATATTATCTTCTACAACTACTTTTTAAAAAGCTAAGAGAGTAAAGGAAGAGAAACATGAATTTATACAGTAGTTTATGATGGCATGATTACTCTTCCTGGTCGTCACTGTTTTATTGTGTCTGGGGTCACTTGTTTCCAGTCTGTAGAAATTCTTTACAGTTTTTGGTCTTTCTGACTGCAATAAATACTCTTGGGCATTGTTTATCCATGAATGTCTTTGCCTCTCCTGCAGTTTGAATGATAGCTTTGTTGGGTACAGGATCTGAGGCTAGCAGCCAACCTTGTTTTCTTTCGAGCCCTTTAAATATATTATCCTATCATCTTTGGCTCCCACTGCTTGCTGAAAAGTCAGCTATCGATTTGACTATCATTTCCCTGAAATAGACAAGTGCTTTCTCCTGGCTGCCTTCAGGACTTTTTTCTTCTATCTTTGGCTTTCAGTGGTTTTTCTCTGGTGTCATTATGTTGTCTCACTTACAGCCCCAGGAGCTGCCTGGATTCCTACACTGAAGATTTTTGTCACACTTGGACAGGTTGCATTCTTTATCTCTTCACACACACACTCTGCTCTGTTTGCTCTCTGCCCTTCTGGTTCCTCCACTGCATGTGCATCAGGATGATTGATGGAGGCCTCTGTTACTCTGAGGCTTCTTTCCTTTTCTTCTTTCATTCCTCCCACCTCCATTCTTCAGATTCTCTTTTTCGTCAGTTCAAATCTACTGTTAAGACTCTGTGGGTTTTCATTTGTTTTGCTTCCCACTGCCAAAATTTCTACATGTGAATGTGTGTCTGTGTCTATCTGTGTCTGTGTGTGTGTCTGTGTGTGTGTCTGTGTGTGTGTGTTCCATCTTCTTACTAAACGCTATACTACATACCTGTTGAGTTTGGGCCGGCCTGACTCATCTGCAGCAGCCAGTCTCTCTCCTCTCATAAGCAGTTGTAAAAGAAGTGGCAAGCGCTCTACCCTGTACCGTGGTTGCCTGAGACTGTAATTCTCATCTCTTCAAAAGAGGTTCTTGTAGTTTGAATGTGAATGATTCCTTCGCAGGCTTCTGTACTTGAATCTCTAGTCCCCAGATGGTGACACTATTTGGGGACATCATGGAACCTTTAGGAAGCTTGGATGGAGGAAATGTCACTGGGTGTTGGCCTTGAGGTTCTATAACCTGGCACCACTTCCTGTCCTCCCTCTGCTTCTGGTCCACCCATGCCATGTGACTGGCCAGCCTCATGCTCCTGCACCATGCCTTCCCTACTATGACAGACTAGCTCCCCTTGGAACTGTAGTCCAGAATAAACCTTTCTTCCCTCAAGGTATTTTTTGTCCTGGTATTTTATCACAGCAACAAAAGAGTAACTGGGGCAGAAGTTTACCAAGCTCTTCAAGCTCTCAGTGACTGGCACATCTGTATGATGGATACTCAGTACCTGAAGGGACACACACTCACAAAGCACTGTGGGATACTCATCAACTACATGGGGGCATGCCTCCTCTCTGGAAACCATACTAGGGAACTCCTCTCAGCCCCAGAAAGCCTGAACTCTCCTAGAAACCCCTACTCAAAAGGCAGAGACCTCATAATGTAATGCCACCATCATTTCTTCTTTCAAATCTTTAACCACAGTGCTCATTAGTACTCGAACATATTTGGAAACCACTTCCTGCGAAATCCAACATGCAGTCACAACCACATCCAATGTTTTCTACTTTCCCATTTCCTTCAATGTGCTATTTTGTTGTAGTTTTCATTACAAACTGGTCACTGCATGCTGTAGTAACTCTGCTACTCCCCTCACCAACACTTGTTGTCATTCATTTAGTGACAGGCTGTATTATTTCTGTGAGATCTATTCTTGTCACTGCCACCCAAGCATGACGCTTCTGATGTTGCTTTACAGAGGCCAGGCTTGGGGCTTGGGAATGTTCATAGTCATTCTAGGATGATGGCAACTTTTTTGGCAGAACTCTTTGTTTTCCTTACTACACCTAGCAGTTGAGCATCACTAACTGTCAGTTGGTTTCTCTGTTGGGTTCATCAAAGCCTAGCACACAGATTGTTTCATGAACTAATCCAATCAACTTTAGGACCCTTTGAAAACACATTTCTTTCAGTCAGTTTTTGAAATTAGTTCTGTGTCATTCTGTTCTGTGCTTTCTTGAAAACAGAGCTGACATATATATGTATATGTATATATATATATACATATACATATATATATGCAGTAAATGCCTCTCCCAGATGCCTTTTGTCAAAACTTGCACCTTCAGCTCCAACTTCACTTTGTTGCCCATGACATCAGTCCTTCCAGAAGCCTTTGCAGCTTCCCACAATATATATATGAGTAAGTGACATACACACACACACACACACACACACACACACACACACACACACATATATATGAATGAGCAGGATATATATGAATATGTATATATATAAATAAGCAGGAGATATATATGTGTATATATATATGAATGAATGAGTAGGATATATATGTATATATACACACACATATGGATATATATCCACATGTATATATATCCTGTATATGAATATATATCCTGTATAGATACACACATATATGCATATATATCCTGTATGTACACACACATCTTTATATGTAGTATACACACATATATATATATATATATATAAACTCAGCTTCCTGAGTTTACAAAGCTTCCCTGCTGGATAGATTATTTCACCTCCTTTAGGACTATCCTGTGTCTTAATAGCTTTCCTCCAAAATGAAATGTTTTATCTCAGAGGAAACTGCTATGCTACTGAAGATAATGGCAAGTTTTCCTTTGAGAAAGCTTTAGTAGTTGAGCACCTGGTGGTCTCATCACTCCTTTGGAGGACAGCTTACCTCCCTGAGGCTCCAGTCTTCCTTCTTCCTAAGACCTGTATGTTCTTTTAAGGATGTGCATTGCATAGTCGCCAACGCAGATATGTACAGCTATTGTTTTGTGCAGCTCTCTTACAATTCACATCAGGAAAACTAAGAACGAGCACACACTACATTTATATTGTCTCTTATATTTGCCTGTGTAATTACCTTCGCCAATGCTATTTGCATGTTTTTTAAAAACATTTTCCCAGGTGCATTGAATCATGACTGTTATCTGGACATAAGTTTTCAATGAGCTGCCACCCCTTTCCAAGGTCTCTGTGACTTCTAGATGTTGAATTTCACTGTGATCTTGTGCCGAGCTGGCATGAGAGGATAGGGATAGAGATAAAATGCCACAGTTTGGTGACCTTACTAAGATTCAGCCTTTTTGTGGAATAAACATTCTCTAAATTATTGCAAGTTTTGGTTATTTCAAAGTTCTAAAAAGTTGCTTGTGATTTTTTTTTGCCCAATTTTCTCATCAGTGTTTCAAAGGACATAAAATTTTAAAGTTCTTGCTGTGATTACTTTCTCTGCTATCACATTCTCTGTGTAGAGCATACATAGTGGTAGCCCTTATTTTACTCTGGATATTGGTCACCCCTTCCTTCTCTGTTTTGGTTACCAATGATGTGAGGCCTTAATTTATGTAAGTAGTTATTTTGAAGAGGTGGATTTTTCTCTCATTGATTTTTTTTCCTATTGTTGTCCAGTCTTGTTTGGTGGCCAATTTTATTCTCTCCTCTGACCCTTATTTTTTACTTCTGCAGAATCTATTTTCCTATTTACTTTTTTTTTTTTTGAGATAAGAACTTAGTTGATTTGAGACTTCCACCCTTTTCTGATTTTATCATTTAAGGCCATAGAATTTCCCTGAGTAGGGCTCTAGCTCCACCTCCATTCTCTGTTTACACTCATAACTTACATTCAGTTCTACACATTTGTGCTATAAATTTTGTTCAAGCTGTCCTATTTTATCTATGGATCATTTAATTTCTCATGTTCAGAAATTTTTTGTTCCCTTTCTTTTCCTAAGGAATATTTCCTAAGAACTCTATTACATCTACAGAATGTACTCTGCAAGGTTGAAATAATTTTAAATGTGTCCGAGTTTCTTTTGATACTTGGGATATGATCTCTCTTGGTGAATGCTCATGGCTGCTTGAAAGGTGATTTTCTCCTGTTGTTTGGTGATGTGCCTCTGTCAGTCCAACCAAATTGTTTGATGTGATGTGCATGTTTATATCCTTGTTGATCTTTACAAGTCTAGTAATTGTAACAGGTTCTGAAAAGATGTTTTTAAAAAATAGAACAGACTTATCTGTTTTTGTTTTGTTTTGTTTTTGTTTTTGAGTTTGAGGCCCCTACATTTTTGTCCCAGGTAATTCAAGGTTGTCTCGTTGGGTTAGTGCAGGTGTGGAAAAGCCACGTGGATGGGCGGCGAGGAGCAGAGAGCCCTGAGGCTATGTCTGTCCATAGGCCTGCCTGCAGCCATCTAGTGAGAGAGAAGCGAGGCACAAGCATGTTCTGAGGAGACAGGCAGCAGGGTAAGGCCTGCCACGGGAGGGTGTGGCAAAGGCCCACATGAGCAAATAGCCCCCCTACACCAAGACCTCAAAGCCAAAGACTAAGTCTCTTGGCAAAGCAGCTGCCCTGAGGGGTTTCAGCTAGTTAAACCGGAAAGGCTGAGGAGACTGTGGAGGTGACAGTCTTGGCTGACTGAGGAAGCCCACCTCAAGCTGAGCAGCTGAGGAAAGCATCAGCAGTGACACTAGGCCTGAAGGAAGCTGAGCGAAGCTGGAGTGAAGTTGCCACATAACAACGCCAGAGCCAGGTTTCCACTGACTGATTGTTCCTGTAGACACACTGCAAACCCAGTTGCCCTCAACGGACCTGCGCTAGAGGATTTGTATCCTTTCAAAGGGGTTAGGGTTGGTTCTTAGGTAATAGGTGTTTCGGTATTAATAAACATAGTTTAATAAAATTACAGTTACAATTGATAGTACAGAATTTCAGTTCTCATCATAATTTTTCTGGCTCATCAAATATATTAAACAATAAAATTCATGGCTCTAAAAACTCATAAGGAAAGGAAGCCCTAGCACATACATGCTTCGGCTCCTTCTGTTGTTCCATTTAATTTCCAGAGACTTCTTTGTCCACCCGAGCATCCAGAGCTGATTCTGCTGAAAGAGCCAGGAGTCAGATTCACACCCCTTGAGTCTGTACAGTGGAGGTGGGGGGGGGGGCTCACTCACTCCAGGGAAATAGAACATTTTTTGGTTGTTCACTGTTGAGTAGATCTCGTCAGTCCCTTGTTCGGGCTCACCTGATGCCTATCACAGGCAGGATGACACACCCGCCTGGACGCCTCAATGACTCCACCAGAGCTCACTGTCCGTTGGGTGGGGGACATAGGACACCGCCACAGTGCTGTCCCAGCTTGTCACCTCCCACCACACTTGAACTGTCTCCTTTGGCTGCTGGTTGTGTCTGCCCAGGATTTATGGCTGCGTTTAGTAGGCGGAAGCAGGGACGATGATGTTCACACTGTCTTATGTAGATGTCATAGAGAAAGTTACATTTAATTATAATTTTTATCCATTCTTTCATTGTACAACAGTTTTATAACTTTTAGTCTTGTACCCTCCTTTCATTTTTAAAAATTATTACCATGTATTTTAACTAAATATACATTTTAAACTTCACATAATATTTATTTTAGTTCTGTTATGAAATAGTGTGATGGAACATTATTACATAATAATATTGCTTGTAGTTTTGTAATAATATATAGTGCATAATTATATTATTACGTAATGATGAAAATATGTAACAATATGTCTTTATATAGAATTAAATAACAATTATTTTTACATGTTTGTTCTTTTAAAAGAGTTTTCCCATCCTTTAAGGGACAGACTCCAGCATTCAGGGTAGTTTTCTTAGCTTCATGGCGCAAAGACTTCACCCTATGTTGTGAGAAAGTAAGAGGAGAAATGGCCTATCTCTGAGCTTGGCTCCTCTGTCCTGTGTTCCTCCATGGCAGGACCCAGTTTTTACCGGTTATTCTGGATTTACTAATCATAGTGATTTCTTGTGGTGCATCTTTGTACTTGAAGGTAGGAGATTTTTGTTGAAGGTGTTTGTCATGTCTGACCTCCACATTGCCCCCTTACTGGCTCCTTGGGGTATTTCTTCATTTACATTCAAGTAGGATTCTCAGATATTCTCATATCTTGCTAGTTATTAGACTCACTTTTGGAGGGTCCCACATGTGCTGAGGACTGTTGGGGTGTTCTGTCCATATAGTTATGCTCCTCAGGTGGAAACCTGTCTTTGGGGACAGTCCCCAGCCACACTTTGCATCTTTGGATGCCTTCTCATTTAGCATTACTGCAGAGGTAACACTTCCTTTCCTGGAATGATTTTCTAGTTCACTTTTAGGTCACTTGAGAAAGCCAGAAAGCTATGATGCTGTGATTTTCCCCAACCAGGAATCTTCCCTTACATTTTTTTTTCTCCTACAAACTGTTCTGAACTCAAGTTCTCTAGCCTCATTCTGGTCTTTCATAGGTGCTGTTTCTATTTGAGCTAACTTCTCTGGTGCCTAAGTGTGATTGTTTTGAAAAGAAAGATTTGGCTTTTTTCTCATTCTGGGTGCACTCCTTGCCATGGAATCTAGGGGTTACCATGACAACCCCTCCCAGTGCAGCTGCATCTCCAGACCCCCCCCACCCCCGAGAGAGAACTCAGCCTTCAGACCTCATTTATCTACCTTCCAGTTTTGATTCCCAATTGCCAGCTGCTATGGCTGAGAGGTTCCCTCCTAAACTTAGGCTGGTGCTTGGTTTCAGCTATAACAGCATTAAAATCTGGGACCTTTAAAGTTGTTCAGGCTATTAGGATTCCACCCTCAGGAACAAATCGAGATCCATATCATGGCAGTGAGTGTCCACCCTTCCCTTGTTCTGTCACACAGAATGCAAGCCTGCCCTTCTGCCAGCACTGTGCTCCTCGACTCCTCAGTCTCCAGAACTGTAAGCCAGATAAATCTCAGTTCTTTATAAATTACCATTTTTAGGTGTTTAATTGTAGCAGTAGAAAATGAACTAAGACATAAATTAACTATGACAGGTACAAAAGGAGCCTGGAAAGAGCTTCCTAATTGGGTTGGTAATTAGGCAGAAGTTAATCACAATGAATTTCTAAGTGTCACAGTACAGAAAAAGAAAGCCAGCTGGCTGGGTGAGGAGTCAAATGAATGACTCTTCTCAAAGAGCAAAGAGGGGAAGATAAAAGGGAGGACTCGAAACTAAGCCAGCCTAGGTGGCTCCAGAGGAACTGGAGCTGGCCCTGAGTCCACGAATGGCACCTCTCAGTCCTGTGGAAACTCAAAGTAATTAATGCACCAAATATGACCTTCAACATAGCACAGAAGTGACATTTAGTAGAATACATTGAAATGGCCCCTGAGGGTCCCATTATGACAAAATGAAGGCTCCTCCAAACTCACCTCCAAGTGCTGATCCATAACTCTAGTCTGATTACATAAATTCAGCTGCCACTGGGCTAGCCCCTGCCATGGTTGTGAGGTACATTCTGGCTTGCTGTCTACCCTCCATGCCAATCTGATGATACCCAAACATGGTGTCATCTTGGCCACCCTAAAAATGGCACCCCTTCTATCAGGCCCCTTACACTTCACAGAGCATCCCATGCCTACTGTTTCTTCTGATCCTGAAAACAACCCTGGAGATTGGGTATTGTCACTGCTCCTCCATCAGCACGTCTGGTCACGTAGTAACAGGTACAGTCATGACTGGGCCCATGCTTCTGATGCTGTCTAGTGGTTCAGGAAAACGGATTTGAGTTTTATTAAAGAAGAGACAGGAAAGAAGGAGACAGGCTTAGGAAGGGCCTAGGACAAGAGTCCCAGAGACAAGACAGGATGGAAGACAGGAAAGAACAGGGAAATCAGTGACTCAGAGGGCAACAACTGTGGGCAGCCACTGTTTTATTTTAGACAGTTTATAAAGCATGGATTTAATTTTAAAATTCTAGAATTAGGAGTAGGAACGATTTTAAAGATGCTTGTAACCAGGCTACCAACTGTACTTCAGGCTCCAGGAGGCCCTACTTCACCCATGCCAATGGTTAGCAAAAAACTCAGATATCTTTTACCTCTGCGTTAACATATTCTTGTTGATCCAGTTTGGTTTTATGTCTCACTTAGACTTAAACACAAAACTCTGATGCTGGTTGAACACCAAAGCAGCTTGCCAAAATTTGTAGCAGCTCCTGTAATTAACGTGAATTTGAAATAAATTCCAACAAGGTATTTCTTCTTAACATCTCCAATTTTACTCCCAGCATGATGTGAAATATCATTCCTAATTAAATGCATTGGATTGGCATTTCAGTCGTACTGGCCCACTGGACCTGCAGCCAACTAGCTAACCTGTGAAAACCACTCTCAGATGAAGAACTCACCCAAAGTGAATGACTTGTCTTCAAGATGATCTTAAGGTTATATTAGAGGCCCCAAATAAATCATAAAAAGTGCTCGTAGAAATATTTTCATAAGAAGAACATGCCATGCCAAAGCAGATCAGAGTAAAAGGACATTCCAGTTGGACCATCACACCACCCTTACTATAAGTGACTGTACAAGTCGTGTGCATGGAGTTAATGATTGGGAGCAGAGAGCCCAGGAGCCTGCCTGCGTGGATGTAGTTCTCAGCACCAGCCCTGCCCAAGTGTCTCAGGTGAGATGCCAAAATGCCTATGCTTTGGTTTCCTCATTTTTAATTTTATAATAAAATTATATATAATATAATAAAATATTTAAAAAGCTTTGTTACAGCTTTTCAGCACTGTAAAAAAGGAAGAAGGATTGATTTTGGCTCCTAGATTTAGAGGCTTTGGTTCATGGTAGGCTAGTCACATTTTGTTGTGAGGCATAGATTATGGTGGACCTATAGCTACTTCAGGGAAGCCAAGAAGCAGAAAAACAGAAGGGCCTGAGGCATGGCATGCTCTTTCACGTCCTATACCCAGTGACCCCAGTATTAGTGACTTGTCTTATTGCTGTGAAAAGATGCCCAACTTAAAGAAGAAAGGGTTTGTTCCAGTTCATGGTTCCATTGTACAGTCTATCATGATGGGAAAGTATTGTGGTGGTCTGAATAAGAATGGCCCCCATAGGCTCATATATATGAATGCTTAATCACCAGGAAGTGGCACTATTTGAAAGGATTAGAAGGATTAAGAGGTGTGGTCTTGTTGAAGGAAGTGTGTCACTAGGGGTGAGCTTTGAGGTTTCAAAAGCTCATGCCAGGTATTCAGGCTCTCTCTTCCTGCTGCCTGTGGATTAGAATGTAGAACTCAGCTACTTGTCCAGCACCATGCCTGCATGACACCATGCTCCCCACCACGATGACAACAGATTGAACCTCTGATAACTGTAAACAAGCCCACAAACAAATGTGTGTGTGTGTATGTGTGAGTGTGTGAGTGTGTGAGTGTGTGTGTGTGTGTGTGTGTGTGTGTGTGTGTGTGTGTGTGTGTGTTACCTTGGTTATGGTGTCTCTTCACAGCAATACAACAGTGACTAAGACAGAAGTTGTTATTAGGAATGGGATATTACTGTGACAGACCTGACCATGTTGTTTTGGAAAGGATTGTAGAAGAACTTTGGGCTAGAAAGGCTAGTAAGTGTTCAAAGCTTGATGAGCATTTCTGGGGGAACTTGGAAGATAAGAATGTTGAGATCAATGTAGATGATGGAGTATAAATAATTAAATGTCCAATATTTGGGATTTATTCTCAATCTTCTGGGGTCCTCCAAAGGGCTTGTGAAGTTACATAAGGAAGGTTGAGAATCTATCAGGTCTGGTCAGCTGGGAGTGAAGAATCAGCTGCAATTAACAAGAGATCAGAACCACTGAGTTAAAACCTTTGCTTTATTGGGGCAAGTGATTCTGCCCAGATGATGCTAAGAGTTAGTGGTGATTAAGAAGAGACCAGCGTTAGTAAAATCTTCGGGGAAGTGTCTCCCCAGAGTCAGCACACAGAAGTTGTGTTCCAGATGCAACCAAGGCTGTACCTTCTACTAGTAGCTGGACTTGATGCTTTGAGGGTCACCCAGGTGAAGATGGTTTTGAAGGCATGAATGGGCTCATGAGAGCAATGGAGGCTTGGCATTGTGAGATACCATGACAGGCCACTAGAGAAGGTGCGGCCTCAGTAGCAGTTGAATTCCCAGGACTGAAGGGGTTGTGGAGAGAAACTGAGGCTCAACACCATGAAGAGAGCCCAAGGGAGGCTATCAGTGATAGTGCAGCCCAGTTTCAGAAGAGACACTAGCAGTCTTAAAGATGCTGGTACCATGGGACAACTTCCAAGAACAGCAGCATCAGTGGAGTGGACCCTGCCAGAGCCTGGAAGACAAGCTGTGTGTGCTGTAGAGTGCAGAGCTTTAGAAGTGACCCCAGGCTCTGTGGAGGAGCCCAGAAGGTTGAGAGCGAATCCCAGATATTAGATGTTTAGTTATTTACCCAGCTAGAATTTGGTTTTTCTTTGTTCAGATTGTGACTGTGCCTCAATTTTTCCTTCTTGAAGCAAGAAAGCCTTTAACTTAATTTTGATTTCTATAGGAACTCACAGTTGAGAGGCTTTGAACTTTTAAAAGCGATCATATTTTTTTAGATGCTGAACTTTTTTTTAAAAACATTTATTTATTTATTATGTATACAGTGTTTGCTCTACATATATGCCCGGGCAGATTTCAATGTAGATGGCTGTGAGCCACCATGTGGTTGCTGGGAATTGAACTCAGGACCTTGGGAAGAACAGCCAGTGCTCTTAACCTCTGAGCCACCTCTCCAGCCCGAGATGCTGAACTTTTAATGTGTTTAAATTTGTAAAGACTGTGGGACTTTTAAATTTATTTGTATTTTAAATTGTGATATTAATATTAATGTGGTCTCTTGGGGATAAATGAAAAAGGAAAGGATGAAAAGTGATGTGTTTATGTGTCAAGCAGTCAGTTGTGCTGGTTAATTTTATGTCAGCTTGACACAAGCTAGAGTCATTTGAGAGGAGGGAGCCTCAATTGAGAAAATGCCTCTGTAAGATTGTACTGTAGGCAAGCCTTAGGACATTTTCTTAACTAGTGATTGATGGAGGAGGACCCAGCCCGTTGTGGGTGGTGCCATCCCTGGGCTGGTGGTCCTGGGTTCTATAAGAAAGCAGGCTGAGCAGGCCATGAGGAGCAAGCCAATAAGCAGCACCCATCTGTGGCCTCTGCATTAGCTCCTGCCTCCTGGTTCCTGCCTCACTGTTTTTGATGACAAACTGTTTGTTACATGGAGCTGTGAGTGAATGAACCCTTCCCTCCCCAAGTTGCTTTTGGCCATGGCATTTCATCACAGCAATAGTAACCCTAACTAAGTTGAGGCAGCAGGAGTTTGAGGCAGCTGATCATATTTTGCCTGTATTCAAGAAGAGGAACTGAATGCTGTCCTCAGTGATCGTCTCCTTTAATTCTGCCCAGGACCCCAGCCCTTCAATGTGCCATCCATAATTATTGTGGGTTTTCTTATAGCTCTTAACCTCATTTAGAAATTCCTCCACAGACATGCCCAGAGGCATGTTTACATGGAAGATCTAAACCCTATCAAGTTGACAAGATAACCACCACACCTTCTCTCTCCACGAAGGCCTCATCTTTTCGTTTCCACCACTTCTCAATAATACCATCAAATTATGAATCCTTCAGGACCTTAGGGTCCAGTCACATCCCTAAAGCCCATAAAATGATGGACTTTAGCATATGAGCCTTCAGGGAACATTTAAGATCAAACTATCACACAAGGCAAGTATGGGGGACACACAGGGAGAACATGGTGTTCCTTTGATCCTCTTTTCATTAGAAAGGAAGTATCTCATCACAGGATGAGCCCCAGTGTGCTAAGCACACAGATTGTATGTTTAGGGTTCAAGCTTTGCAAATGTGTAGGATGCTAACACAGGTACTGTGGTATCCCACTGTGGTGTCTGAATATTCATGCCTGAAGTCTCAGACTGGTCCTGGTGCTCAGCTGCTTATAGACCTGGTGCACAGACAACTGGCAGGCTGACATCACCAGTCCAAACTGGCACATGGACTCTTTGGTCTGGCTCCTCCGACTGTCACTTCCTCTTGGGAACCTTCAGAAGTAAGAGAGCCAGGTAGTGTGGCTGTTTGGTGGGAAGCAGTGCCCCTTCACAGGCCTGAGTGAGGTGGATCTGATGCTCAGATGGCTGGTTTATGTCATTAAACACAGTAGATAATGCAGAGCTATGCTGAAGTCTAGATCACTGGACATAACACATCTGGATAACAAAATAATTTCCTTGCCACTAACCAGGCTTTGAAGTTCAAGACACATGTTTTGTGTGTTTGCATGCATGTCTGGCTCTGGAATCAACTGTGTTTGGTGGGTTTTGGTAGTAAGGAGACCTGTATATCCTGTGTAGGTTTATTAGGCACAAAGTACAGACCAACCTCCTTTTTAATGAGTCTTTAGAGATTTAACCTATGTGAAATGTCAGGTTCATGAGAGAAATAGACACCAAAAGCACCTTGTACAACGGGCAGATATTGAGACTTACACAGGACAACATAAGCCACCCTCCAGTTGCTCCTTAGATGGACAACTGGCCAGTTGGCACATTGTTCATCTTGTCTATATTTTTTAACTTTTCAAGTAGTTTAGGGTGTTGATTTGTTCCAATTTCAGCTCCAAAACTTGATTGGATCACACATGAGTGAAGGGATGCTTAGCCTCTACCAGAATAGCCTATTCCCACAATTCTGAGAATTTGGCCTTAATTTAGTTGAGGGTTGTTTTCTGTTTGTTTGTTGTTTTGTTTTTTGTTTTTGTAAATGAGACAAGGCAAAGTGTGTTTTACAGGCAGATGAAGGAAGAAAGGAGTGTGAGCTATGGCAGTGAGATACCATGGGTTTTTAAATGTAGATAGCACACATTCATTTGGATTAACTGACTTCATTTTAATATGTTAATATCTCCATAGAGGATTTAGCCCTAATAACAATCACAAATCATTGAAAGTAAGTATTCTTGTAGAGCCCCTTAGAGAGAGGACTTGACATTTGGTGGCATGAAGAACAGGCACTCAGCAAGGTGGCTCTCCATTCAGCAGAGAGAGAGACATTGAACAGACAAAGTCATAAACCTCGGAATGGAGGGTCACCAAATGGACTCAGGAGTTAGCTTTGTCCTTTCCTTTCTAACAAGGTCCAACCTGGGTGATTTAGCCAAGGTCCCGGCCCACAGGACTCAGTGAAAAATGGTACGAGTTAGTGATGGAGGATCTCAGGGAGAGCTAAAAGAGGGAGGAAGAAAGGACACAGAACTGCTGCCAAAGCTATGACCTATGTATGCTCTTAGGGGTTTCAGGGTTCCAGGGTAGCTGAAGTGGTTTATTTTCTTTAGTTTGGCTTGTTTTTCCCCCCTTGCTTGTTTGTTTATTGTTTGTTTGAGGGACTGTTTTGTTTCATTCTTTAGAAAAAAAAGGGAGGGAGGGGGGAGGGAAGGCTCACTCTGTCGTCCAGGCTGTCCTTGAGCCTGTGGTGGCCCTGCCTACTGGCATGCTTACAGCTTAATATGCAGAATCTTTAGAGTGGCAATTAGCTTGTTAATTAGTTAACATAATTTTTAGATTGCCAATGATGCCATTTGAAAAAGATCATCTCTCTGTTTGATATTCTGTTTTAATAACACTTGGAGTGAAGAAACAGAATATTAAGAATTTAAGTTTAAAGTGCTTAAATTTTAAGGAAATTTCAAAGGAGTTTCAGTGAATTTGGGGGTATTGATTTGGAACTTTTTTCCAAAATCAAGCAAGCATTACTTAGTGTATAGTAGTTTTAAAATCAATCTTCAGTTGTCCTGGTTTTTGTTGTTGTTGTTTGTCACTTGATACAAGCTAGACTCATCTGGGAAGTTCAGAAAATGTCTCCATCAGACCAGCTTATATGTAAGTCTGTGGGGCATTTTCTTGATTAATAATTTGTGTGGTACCACCCATAGTCAGGTGGTCCTGGATGCTATAAGAAAGCAAACTGATTAAGCCAGTAAGCAACATTCCTCCATGGCTTCTCATCAGCTCCTGCTGAAAGGAATGAAAATTTTAGAGACCCCCCCTTGGCAGGAGCCAGGCCAGCTAGGTTCCAGGAACTTAGATGATCATAAAGAGGGGGGAACCAAGAATGAAGGTCAATCGAGTCATGAGCCTCAGGAACTAGCTGACCACAAAGTAAATGGTGAAATAAGATTAGATTCATTCCTGAAAAAAACAAGTATAGGGGGTGTTTTCTGCTGACTAACTAAATAATGGGTTGGTACTTTCCACTTGTGATTTCTCCCACCCCCTTGATTTGTGGTGCTTCCCTATAAAACCCTCGCCCCCAGGCAGCTAAGGGTGGCAGCTCCTCTACCCCTGCATGGGATACGAGTTGTGTCCTCAGCGCTGATCCCCAAAATAAACCTCTTGCGATTGCATCAAGATGGTCTCTTGAGAGTTTTTGGGTGGCCGTGATATCCTGAGTGTCTGGTGAGGGACTTCCCTCTCCCAGGTCTTTCACTGCCTCCAGGTTCCTCCTGCCTTGAGTTCCTGTCCTGAGTTCCCTTCCTGATGATGGACTGTGAGCTGTAAGTTGAAATAAATGCTTTCCTCCCCACGTTGCTTTTGGTCATGATGTCTATCACAGCATTGGGAAGCACTGGTCTCTATTCACAGCCAGTTTTAATAATTTTCTCTGCAAAGTTATAATCACATTTAAATTACCTTTTTATGAGAGAAAACATTCCTGATCTGTGAGTTTCTAATGAGAAGTTCTGCTAAGAACTTAAATTTAGGGCTGAAGGTGTGAAGCACTTGCCTAGAATATGCAAAGTTCTGGGCTCCATTTCCAGAACTACCAAAGAAAACAAAAGGCCTGGGAAGATGGCTCAGTGTGTAAGAGCGCTTGTCCTGTGATCTTGAGGACCTGAGTTCCAGTCCCCAGAGCCCACATAAAATTCTGGGTGAGGCAGAGTGTAACTGTGAGCCCAGACATGGCTGGCGGAGAAAGGGGGATCCTGAGAGCTTGCCGGCTGAGGAACAGTGAACTTTCAGTTTTTCAAGAGACCCTGTCTCTAAGTCGACAGCCTGGCTCTGCCAAGACAGGGTAGGTAAGTCCTTCATAACCCCTGCTCTACAATCAATGTCTGTCAGAGAAACGGGGCCAAATGACTGAAGATCGATGCTGTAATGTATGGAGAGAAAATGGGAACTGTCCAGGCAGCCACTGGTATGTCATTTCTTAGTTTTGGAAGCTGCAGGCCCTGTACTTCCTATAAAATCAGATATATTTATCCCTCTCAGGTCTCTGAGGTGGTTGAAGAATAGATAGCTAGAGTCTCATAGTTAAATTTTGAGTTGTTTAGGAGTCAAGAGAGTGTTATAGATCTAGGATGATGCTTTTAAAATTGTGTTGCAAGTTAGTATGAATGTTGAGTTAGATATAAAACTTTAAACTCATGGAGATGGTTAGATAGTAGAAAGTCAAAGTCAGGTACCAAATACATATGGACTGGACATTGGGAATGTACGCTAAGCCATATAACCCTCATAACTGTGGCCTAATTACCTCTGTTGTTTTGTATTGTATCTATTACTATAAGAGAAAGAACCATTTGTTGGACTGAAAAGGGGAACTGTTGGGGAAAATAAGATATACCTTAAACAAAAAAAGGGGGGGAAGAGAATGGGGGGTTGAAGGTGGGAGGGTGGGACTGGAGGGGGGAGTAAGGAGGGGACTGCAATTGAGATGTAACTTGAAGAAATAAAAAATAAATTATTTTTAAAAAGTATTAAATGGAAATCTACCTCTTAAGGGGTTTTTCTCCCCCCCCCAAAAAAAAGAAGGAGACCCTGTCTCAAGGCAAGGAGACCGGGAGTGTTGGAGGGTGATGGTGGAAGACATCCAGAGCTCTGCTTTGGCCTCCATGAAGTACACACTGACATGATCACATACACACACACACACACACACACACACACCACGATGATGACTTTTTACAGCTGTTTGAAATCAAGATCCTCCCTGGATAATTGCAGTGAACTTTCAGAACATTTCAAAGTCTGTAGAGGCCCCTGCTTCTACCACTTAATTTTCATATTTGTCATAACTCTTACCTAAAATTGAAAACCTTCTGTATTTCTTCCCTCATCAAGATCACTAAATCTACCAAGTTGCTAGATAAGTAGGCAAGTCTGTTTATCCAATTTGCATATTTAACAGCCAAGGTCAACTTCTGTACTACTCTGTAGAATATAAAATGTCCATGCCACAGTGGCCAACATTACCAAGAATGTTCACGTTGGATTGTCAGCAGCCAGTAATCCTAGTTCTCTCAAGTCTATTTTCATAGTTTCACATAATAGAAACGAATCCCAACCTAAACCCTTTGAGTTAGCTGAATCAGCACTGAGTCTTTCCTCAGGAAAACCCAGGTTCCTTATTTCATATTCTGCCTCAAGCTCTTTCACCTGGGTGACAACCTCAGGCAGTTTTCCTGTCCTTACACCTTCACTGTTGAGTATCCACAACTAATCAGGATCTAAAATCTAAATATCCCTCTGTAACCTTTCCTAGGTAAAACACTAGCTGTGTGCTGTTAAGAGTTGCACATTTGTGGGTATGTGTTATTGACAACAGTGCTGTAAGAAGATATTCTCAAATCACCTTCATGTTCAAGTTATACTGAGATCTGCCATGCTAACACCATGTGAACATTGCTTGGGTTGTAATTAACAAGGTTTTGCTGACATCACTTCCTGTTTGATGCTAATATGAGCAGGATCTAGTCTCACTAGGAGAAAAGCCTAGGTGTTTCTGTAAGAAATCATCCAGGTTAGGTTCATTGAGGTGGGAACCATAATTATGGGCTGAGTAGAAAGAGAGGGTGAGCTGAGCCCTGGCTTTCATCACTCTGTTTCTTGACCAAGGATACAATATGACTAGCTGCCCCTTCATGCTCATGTGGCTCTGATTCCCCTTCATGATGGAGTGTTGTTGAGGGATGGGCTGGCTTTCCCCTAGTCCCTGATGCATGGAGAAAAACATAGCTCCTTTTCAAAACTAGGAGCATGCTTGGCAGAGCCAGTAGTGGCCTGGGGCCAGAGCCATTACTGTGGCTGTGGATCCTGATTACTTAACTGTTGCCATCGTGTGGGGACTGTGGTAATCAGTCCCAGGGTCACTGCATGCTCAGTCTGTAATGCCATGGAGATACCATGTGTTCCCTTTGCAGAACACTGCTAACTTTGTCCTGTTGTAGGGTAGTTTCTGCTGACTCTGTCCCACTTCTTCCCTGGAAACAGTATGTAATGTGCCACACTTTTTAATAAGGGTAATTGGCATAAAAGCAAGCTTGTGCAAGACCTCCTGACCCCAGCCTTTATCTTCTCTCTTTCTCACATCCTGGTCCAATCTCTATCAGGAACCTGTCACTGAAGAATGACCTGCTCATTCACAGTCTCAGTCAGACTGTGCCCTGGACCTGTGAGCCAAAATGAAACCTTTCTCCCTTACGTTGCTTTCGTTGGGATATTTCATCACAGCAAGAGGAAAAGTAGCTAAGACCCACAGTACTAGCCAGATACTGAAGGCTTTGTGCTCCATGTCTCTGGAAGTGGCCCCTGAAGGAAAAGGTAGCTTTCCTTGTCTAGATTCACTCAACCCATCCAACAAGCATCCTTGATGCTCTTTTCCACTAATTACCATGTGTCTGTGTATATGTGTGTATGTTTCTCTCTGTGTGTGTCTGTATGTGTGTGTGTGTGTGTGTGTGTGTGTGTGTGTGTGGCTGTGAGGGTTTCTCTGTGTGTGTGTGTGTGTGGCTGTGTGGCTGTTGTGTGTGTGTGTGTGTGTGTGTGTGTGTATAGTTATATTTTTTCTGAGTGTTACTTCATAGGCTGTACTTGAGTGGCTGATTTCATGTGTGTTCTCAGTGGAATGACAATCATAGACTTATGAACTAATTAGATATTTGATGATATCAAGTGACTCTAGTTAATTAATGGAAGCACGGTGAATTTTAAGGACTTCCTCTGTCTTTTGAATATGCAGCCTCAAGTCATTACCAGATGAATAATATGCAGGTTGCCTGTTGAAAAGTTCCAGAAGGCAGGGAAGTAGGAAGGGCCATGAGTTGCTGAAGCTGAAGGATGGACCAATGACATTTCATTGCTCATGCCCTCTCTACTCTAGAACTGTGGTAGGGTCCCTACAGGCTTTACGGCAGGCAAGGGAGATGATCAGGGTGAAGTAAGACTGGAACTCAGCTCAGCCCTATTTTGGTACCTGTGCTGGACCAGGCCCAGATCATTTACTTCAGCCATAGTTAAGCACAGCACAACTTTGGGAAAAAGTTTTCTGATAATCACAACTCAGTCTCAAGTGCACAACAAATTTACATTGTTTACACTGAGATTCTTTAAAAAGTACATTTTTAACAAAGATGGTTACTGCTGACTCAGAGATAGTGCCCAAGATTTAGGGTCTAGGGAGATTGACTGAGGATAGGGTTGGCCCTAAGGTAACACAGAAGTCATTTAGGCCATTGTAAAGCACAAATGACATCACTCATAAGCATGGATTTTATGACCTAGAAGCAATGCTCAAGATTTAGGGGGGATGGGCCCAGGATAAGGAAACATAAATTCAAGGAGAAACAGGCTGAATATCATCAGACAGCAAAGGATCACCAGAATGTAAACTACATCCATCCCTGGCATTCCAGGAGGATGACAGGTTAAACATCTTCATTTGAAGAATGTCTGTGTGTTCAACTTTCCTGGCTTATTCACTGCTGATCTGTTTGCACAAGCACTTTTTGCTCTCTCCATAATATGTTTCAAACCTTCCACATTACAAAGGACTTTTCAAAAACCAAAATTATCCTTGTAAAACACAGTGAACTTTCATTCTTCCTCATTAACCTTACTGACTCATTTCACATATGAAGGCTCCCATCTGAGGGTGTTGGCCTTTTTGGTCACTAGGGTCATTAATCACAGGATCCTATTATTAATCATTCCTTTCTATCTTAAAACTTATTTAATCGTCTGTTGATGCAACCACCCTAGCTTTAATTTGCTATTGTTTAAATTCTATATACTTCTGAGAGACTAGGAGTCTGACATACAGACAGGCGGACAGACAGACAGACAAAAGAGGTTCTAGGTAGATATGATGGCTGATTTTGGTTGTCAACTTGACTATATCTGGAATCAACTAAAACCCAAGCTCCTGGGTACTCCTGGGAGGGATTTTTCCTAAATTATTTGAAGTAGAAAGACCCACCCTATATCTGGACCACATTTTCTGGTAACAGCCTGCAAAAAAAGAACATGGAAGAAGGAAGCTTAGCTTGTTGCCTGCTTTCCCTCACTCTCACTATCATCCACATTCCTCTGCTGATGTTAGAACCATCTGTTTTGGTATTCCTGTGTAGACTGAAAGACCCCAGTGCCTGACTGGGACTACAGAGGCATCTAGTCTCATGGAATGAACAGCTACAGAATTCACGGCCTTTCATCATAAAATAGCCATTTTTTAGCTACCCAAATCACATGCCATAAGCCAGTCTAATAAATCCCCTTTAACACGGTCGTTCTATTGGTTTTATTTCTTTAGAGATTTCCGACTAATTCGGTCGATTAATACACTTCTCACTTGAACATCTCATAAGGCCAACTTCATCATTCTCCCCTTCTAAGACAAAGACTTTCAAATCTCGAACCAGGGGTCTCTTGTGGTAGGAATCAGTCTGCTTCCCTTCCTTTGTCTGGATTATCCAATCCCCTGCAATAACCCAAATCAGACAATTCTGAGGGAGAAGACCCCATCCTGCCCACAGACAAGAATGTTTTTCGGCCTTGCCAGACACACCCGGATTCTAGAATCCAGACCCCTCCCCACTAGAGAGTCTGTGTCTTTCTGTGCTTAGAGGTGTGCGCATGTGCTTTTGCTGTCAACAAAACCAGGCTGGGCCCGAGAGCTTGCTTTCCGTGCCATTTTAGTTTTTAAATCAGCAGAGAAAATGAGTCGGCTCTTGCCACCTTAGCCGACCTCACCACAATAGCATCACTTTCATCTTTTTTAAAATTTTAACTTATAATTTTTCTTATAATCCGTTAGTGCACTCATGTGTTAGTTTTTTTTTTTTTGTTCGTTTGTTTGTTTTGTTTGGTGGAAACAAACCATTTTTAGCTCCAAGACTAACTGCAAAGGGGCTTTCCAACCATCAGAGGACAGGGCTGCCGTTTCCTTGGTTACCTTGTCTGGCTGCTCACCTACCTGGTATCAAAACCATCACCCCTAACAATAAAGTCATGTGACTTTGTGTGCATGGCCTTTCTCCCAGCCCCACGTGACCTCCAATCTGCTTCCTAGTACTGACTTTCATTTGTACTATCAAGCCAAGAGGTATAATTTATACGTGGATAAATTATACGTGCAAATGTAATTAATCTTCGCTGCCTGGATTCTTGTGTCACTGAAGAGCATGGGGTTCCTTCTGCTGCAGGATCTTATTCTTAGGGATGAATGAAGCCCATGGAAACTGCCTCCTTTGGCTTCTAGAAGCCCAGGGTCTAGGCAGCTGGGTCTTGGGGGACAGGGAGGAACTTCCAAGATGCAGGAGAGCTGGGCGGAGGGCCAAGAGAACACTGGGACTCTGGGCATGGACTCCGCGGCGGCCGGAAGAGGCTGCGCGCGCAGGAGAAAGGTTCAGTCAAGACGCGGGCGCTGAGACGGGGTTCGCCACGTTCCTACGTCGCTGGGGCGCGCACGGCGCCTCGCGCGAGCTGGGGCTGGGCCGCGTGCACCGCGCTGCGCCGCGCCTCCTGCCGGCCCGTCGCGCGTGGTCACCGCGTCTCCGAGTGCCCGGTCCGCCCGCTTCGCTGGCGACTGGAGGCGGAGGCGGAGGCCGCGCCTACGCAGCCGAGCACCCCAGTCGGCGCGATGAGCCCTGAGCCGGCGCCCCAGCCTCCGGCCCCGCAGGGCGTGAGCCCCGGCCTCGAGGAGCCCTCGGCGGAGCAGGACGCCGAGGCCTTCCTGGTGGGCGACTACGAGGCGGCGGCCGAGCTCTTGCGCTCGCGGCTGGCCTGCCTGGAGGAGCCGGAGCGCGGCCTGTGCCTGCAGCTGGGGGACGCGCTGGCCCGCGCCGGCCGCCTGCCCGAGGCCCTCGGCGCCTTCCGCGGCGCCGCGCTGCTCGGCGCCCTGAAGCCCGAGGAGCTGGAGGAGCTGGCGGGCGGCCTGGCGCGCGCGCTGGGCCTGCGCGAGAAGCGGCCGGCCGCGGGGGCAAAGCCCGGCCGCTCGTCCGGCGCCCCGGGGCCCCTGGCGCCCCGCGACCTGCTGGGCTGTCCGCGCTGCGGCCGGCTGCTCTACGAGCCGGTGACGCTGGCCGGCGGCCTCACGGTGTGCAAGCGCTGCGTGGAGCTGGGACCGGCGCGGGCGCAGGCCCGGCGCGTGAACGTGGTGCTGAGCGGGCTGCTGGAGAGGTGCTTCCCCGCCGAGTGCCGCCTGCGCAGGCTGGCGTGCCAGGCGCGGGGGCTGCAGCTCCAGCAGCAGCCCGAGGCCGCGATGCTCAGGTGCCAGCAGGCCCTGGACGCCGGTGAGTGGGCCTCAGGGTGAGCACGGGTCCGTGGCCGGTGGCGTCTTCATTTCAAAGGTAGTGAGGAGCGCGAGGGCAAGAGCCTCGCCCTGCAGGGTGGCCAGAGGCACAAGCCTGGTGCCTCGTGCTGTGTCTTTTCCTGGACTCTGGTGTACGAGGTAAACCGGTGTTAGCCAAAGAACTGTGGTGTAAGCCCATAACATTAACAGTTTTTTTCTGGTAGATATGTGAAGTAGGGTGACAAGAAGCAAATGATATTTTATTTTATTAAGTGTTTTCCACTCTGTGTCCAAAATATTATTTACATGTCTTCGGTATTTAAAAGAGCAGTCTTTTACCTTTTTTTTTCCATTGTGTTTTTGCATTCACTGCACTCCCCAGTTCAGATGTGACTTTTATTTGAAGTACTTCACCTGTGTGTTGCTGTTGGAGAAGATGAGAACTGACCCATGCAAATAATCTCCCTAGAAAATTGCTTGGTAGTACTCATGTATTAATAGACTGATTTCTGTTTCAAAGAGGTTCATATAGGTGTGCAGCAAATGACTGTGCAGAGTGTACACCATCCCTAAAGCTGGAGAGATGGCTCACTGGTTAAGAGCGCTTGCTGCTCTTGATGGGGACCCAGAGTTCAGTTCCCAGCATTCCAATGGGGGATTACAACCAGTAACTCCAGTTCCAGGGGACCTGGCTCCCTCTTCTGACCGCCTTGGAAACCGAGCAGATTCAAGGTGCACATAAACACATGCAGGCCATAGTACTCATTACATCAATTAAAAACTAAAATGGAAAACAGACATCCGGTAAGAGCAGAATGAGAGAGTACTCTAATACCTTCTTGGATACCATAAGAGAGAAGACAGACCAGCTGCAGCTTTAGACTGAGCATGATGAACCAACCCCACATACGGTGAAAAGAGAAAGTGACTAGACTTGCCAGGCCTGTCTGTTATCCCAGATACTGAGGAGCTTGAGGTAGGAGATTAACAACTTCACCATCAGCCAGGGCTACCGTCTAAGTTCAAAGCCCTGTCTTATAATGAAAAAGATGGGAGGGGGCCTATAGCTCCATGGCTAAAATGCCTGCTGATCACATGTACCACCCCAACCCCCAAAAAGAAGAACCACCAGACACAAAACCGTTTTTTACTGTGATTTCATTTGTTTGAAGGTGAGCAGGCAAATCACCACAGGGTGTTGGAAGGGTGGTGATTATTTTTGGTGAATAGGGGACTATTGATTCTGAGGAAGCGTGGAGGGACCTTGTGGGTAGTGATACAGTTTGTTTCTCAGCTTTGACATGTGTGTTAACTTTCTGATAGTTTCATAAACTATATAGCTATGTCTTAGCCTTTTAGTTATATATGTATATATGTATGTATGTATTTTAGAACTAAATTTACAAGTTTAAAACATTGACTATTTCAGTCCTTTCATATGACAACTTATATTGAATATGTCCCATATTGCTTTTCTATTCAAAGAGTAAAGATAATCAAGTTTCCTAGTTTCAAAGTTTATAAATGAAAAGGGAGACTGAGGCTGTAGCTCAGTGGTAGAGTGAATGCTTATCATTCATGAGGCCATGAGTTCAGTTCTCAGCACTGTACAAAGAGACATACTTGCACACACAAACACACACACAGGCATGCACACACAAACACACAGGCACGCACACATACATGCGCAAACACACACACACTCACACTATTAAATTTCATGATTCCTTAGCTCAAATTAGTGGTTTTGGTACAGTAATAAAAGCCAAAATGTGTGGAGTTAGACAGTTTGTGTTTGTAGCAATCATTAGCATTGTGTCCCAAATATTCTTTCTGGGTTATTTCCATAGACAAGGTAAGATTCACCCAAACAAAAGCTTTGTGAGTAATCTTTACTCACAAAGGTTGTCAATGTAATTAAGTAAATACATACAGTAAAGAGAGCAGATATGTAAGAAAAGATAATGAATTCAGCAGATAATTGGCTGCACACAAAAGATGGAAAATCTAAGATTGTGTCTGAAGTAGGAAGTTAATTAGATGGGTTAAAAAAAAATAAAACTAGACTGCACACACCAGAAGTTAGGATAAAAACATCCCAGAAACAAGTTGTGTTGGTTAGGGTTTTTATCAACTTAATGGAAGCTAGAGTCTTCTGAGAAGGAATGTCAGTTCGGAAAATGACTAATCAGATTGATCTGTAGACAAGCCTATGGAACATATTCCTAATGGATGATTGATGTGGAAGGAACCAGCTCACTGTGGTTAATGTTAGCCTTGGGGGGGGGGGGGAGGGAGGCAGGGTTCTGAGGTGTGTGAGAAAGAAAACAGAGCAAGTCAGAGGGAAGCAAGCCAGTAGCCAATATCCTTCCTTGACTTCTGCTTCATTTCCTGCTTTGACATCCCTCAATGGACTGTGACCTGGGATATGTAAACCAAATAAACCTTTCTTCCCCAACTTGCTATTGGTCATGGACTTTATCACAGTAATAGAAAGGAAACTAAGGCCGGGCGGTGGTGGCGCACGCCTTTAATCCCAGCACTTGGGAGGCAGAGGCAGGCGGATCTTTGTGAGTTCGAGGCCAGCCTGGTCTACAAAGTGAGTCCAGGACAGCCAAGGATACACAGAGAAACCCTGTCTCGAAAAACCAAAAAAAAAAAAAAAAAAAAAAAAGAAAGGAAACTAAGACACAAATTAATAGAACATTTCCATACTGGATCACAGTGAGACAGAGATCAAATACAGCAGCAGAAGAAGTATGTGAGACACACACAAAGGTTCTGAAGTTTAGGAAGTTGGAACCCCAGATGAACAGTGAAGAGAAAAGGCAGGAGAAGTATTTAAAGGGAAAAAGCCAAGATTTTCCTGTAGCTGATAAAAACCTGTGACTCACTGAATCAAGATTCCTAAAACAACGAAGGAAAAGTTTGAAAGCAGTTAGAGAAGACCGAGTGGGCTTATTTCCTTGAAGGGGCATAATAAGATTGCAGTCAACTTTCACACAAAGTTAATGAAGCCAGAAGACAGTGGAATAACATTTTTAGAATGCTGAAAGACTGAAAAAATAAAGAATGAAAAAAAAGCCTATCTGGAAGTCATTTTCCAATAAAAGATACCTTTCACAAATGAAAGGGAAGTCAAGATGCTTTAGGCCAAAGCTATCAACAACATTGAAGGCCTTGGTTGGTACCAGAATTGTGCTATGTAGAATCCTGTATTTTTGGTTGTGAGCCTAGCCTTTAACGGCTGAGCCGTCTCTCCAGCCCTCTATGTAGAATCCTAAGGGAAAGGCTTTGGTGAAGAAAAATGATCCATGTAAAAGGACCAAGGAAGGAATGAAGTATAGAAATTTAACCCTACGAATGAAAGTGGCATCTCAAAAACCAATGATGTTTTGTGGCATTTATAACTTACATCAAAGCAAAACATGGAGGGAACACAGAGCCAGGATGAACAATAAGTATTGTGTGGTAAATGGCCTGCCTTGGGTGTGGCAACAATACTAGAAGTATACTGGTAGTTTTGTTTAATGTATTCAGTTGAGCAACTAGCAAAAGGATAAAAAAGTGAGCTCTAGTGAGGTAAGAAACATTTGCTCCACCTGAAAGATAGAGGAATGAAGGGTCCACTGAGCTGGCTCAGAAGGTAAAGACATCAGCCTGGGGATCTGAGTTCTATCCCCAGAAACCAGGTGAATGGAGATGGAAAGAAGTAACTGCACAAAGTTCATGAGCTCTACAGCAAGGCAATCCGCTACACACACCCACACACACACAGAGAGAGACACACACACAGGCACAGACACACACTCACACGCACACACAATAAAACTTTAAAAGTGGAGAATGTAGTAGCATCGAACAAATGAGACACCTAGAAAAGTGAGGATTTACTCCACATTTAATGTAAGTGATCAGAATATTCCATTAAAATGTTGACAGATTGGATTAAGTAAAGCATGGTTATATGCTATTTCCATATGAGAAAAACTTTTGATGTAAAGGCAAAAAGGTTCAAATTAGTAAGAAATAGCATATAGAGACTGACACAACGAGCGCCGATGTGACAGAATTAGCATCACACAAATTAAAGGGAAAGTGTATTAAGAGGGATGGAGATGTTTAGGATATATGATCTGATTCAACAGGGAAAAAGCAGTACTCCCAAGTGTCCACCTGACAAGTATGTGAGTACTCACCGAGAATACAAGGCGGCAGAACTAAAGGGAGGTTTTACACAACTCTTAGTAAGAGATAAAATGGATAAGACACCTTGCTGTTTTTAGTTCATAGATGTTACCACATAGAATTCTATTCTGCATAGAATACATGCAGAGTATATCACCTGTTCGAATTCACAGGACATGGGTCTGTTACTATGTAGGCCAACTCCTGAGTTAGACTCTAAGATAAATGCAGCAAATATTAACAGGTTGAAATCAAACATATTGTGTTATTTGAACATTGAAGTTAAAGGAAAATTAAGCAACAGATGAATTACACTGTCTTTGGAAACAAAGCAATGTATTTTTATCATAACTTGCCTTAGTCTGTTTTCTTACGCTATACCAATATACCACAAACTGGCTAATTTATTTTTTTTTAAAAAGGCTTTGATTTCACATTGTTGTGAAGGCAAAGAAATCTAGTAGCAAAGTGCTAGCTAGCATCTGCTAAGGTGCTTGCTTTGTTGTAGCAGAAGGCATTGCACTGCATGTTGAGACACAGTGGGGAGCACAGAGCTTGCTTAGATGGCAGTAACTACCTACCCTTGTGATTACCTCATTAACCTGTTGATGAAAGCCAAAAGCGGCTGTGGATATTGGAGTGGGAGGCTGAGGAATGTCCTAAAATAAAGTCAGAACAAGGACTTTAGTCGGACCTTAGCCATTTCACATATATGGTCATGTAGTGCCATCCGGTGCCAGAAGAGGGCAGAGCGTCCCCTGGAACTGGATTTACAGATGGTTATGAACCACCATGTGGATGCTGGGAATGGAACCAGATCCTCTGGAAGAGCATCCAGTACTCTTTACTACTGAGCTATCTCCCTGGCCATAGACATAGTCTTCTAAACTGAAGAGCAGGTGGTAAGTGTGTGAGGCTCTGGAGTAAATCCTTACTGAAAGAAAGGGCGAGGATCCACTATCAGTACTCTTCCAGTGTGACAGTGTAAGGAAATGAGGCTGGAAATATTACAGTAAAAGAAAGTTAATTGTCTGCACACAATATGGCTGTGAAAAAAACGCAAGAGAACCAGTTGGTAGACGGTCAGGATCTGTAAGAAGCGAATGCAGTGGCCTCGGGGGTGACGCCCACTGATTTGTCTCTGAAGCTCTGCTTATGCTTCCTCCAGTAGCTTCTTTTGTTTAGATTTCTAAAAACCTCCAAAAGATGGAGAATGTATGTAATTGAAGTTAAGGAACGTTTACCTAATCATTTGGTTAGAAATCATTAAGTTGCAGTTATATTTCCCATATAACAACATGCTTTAAAAAAAAGGCAGATCCTTTGAGAAGAATTAAAAATTGTATGTCTTCTGGGCAGTGAAAATTCTCAACTAAAAAAGTTTTCCTTTTTTATGATAACCCACTAAGTTCTATTGGCGTTGTTCATATGTACTTGGGAAACATTGTAAGTGTTAAATCTCTGAGGGGAAAGGTATCCTTAGTTAGGGGCCAAGGAGTACCACAAAGTCACACCACACAAGAAGTTTATTGGGGGAGACACAAGAGGGTGACTGCCTCTGAAGAAGCAGCAGGGTATTGAGCGGAAGGCAAGTTTTGTATAGGGTTTCTAGGCTCAGGGGAGCTTTCCAGTGTGGCACGGGATTGGTGGAATTATTTTGACTTGATCTTGAGTCAAGCTCAGAGGTTGGTGGGTGTAAAAGTAACTTTTATTCGCCAGTTTTAGTTGTCGTCTTGGAAGCTTACTGCTGAATAAGCTCACCCTTGTTCCTTCTGAACTCTTGTTGTCTGGTTCAACTCAGGTGTTCTAGCTCAAACTCCTCTCCCAGCTGACTTATTCAATCTGGCTTCTCTCAGTTTCTGACTGAATTGTTCTGCCTGGCCTCATACTAATTTTGGCAATATGTTCTAATCTTCTGGCTCCTCCTCATTTTCTGGCTTTTTTTTTTTCTTCACCAGTGTCTAGCTTTTTCTCTTTCTCTGCATCCTGTCTCTGTACAGTTGTCCCAGTAAAACTGCATCTACCCCCACCTCTCTCTCCAAAGCATGTCTGCCTTCCAGCCAGAAAACATAGACCCAGAAGGTCTTTGGATGTGATCCCTTGCCAGAGCAGACATTTTACTGGCTTAAAATTCCTCTACAGGTGGGATTCTTTTTCTTGGTCATGATCTTGGGGTTGGGTCAAGTCAGGGTCAGGGTGTTCTTTCCTTGGCCTTTTTACCCTACACAGGGATTGGTGGTTTTGGTATATTTTTAATCCCAGAAGTGGGCTTAGACCTTTTGCCCTACAATCCTCTTTTTTGTTAGTAAACAACCAGGTTGGGAAAGCAGGTGACATTATCATTAGACTACTTCATTTTGATTGGGGCAAAAACCTTGGGACAAATTTGACCCTCAACATCAGGGTATGATTAGGAGATGCAGTTCTCTGGCTCTGTAGCTAGGGGGCACTAATCCTATGATAACAAGTGATTAAAAATCTGGGTCTGTCCTTGAAGAAATCTAGACAAGAAGTTTATGAGGCAGGATGTGACTAGTAGAATTAAGAAAAGGAGGAAAAGGGGGTTAAGAAGGGTAATATTCAATATCCTTTCGGACTGTCAATGATCCACTGGTCAGAAGCATTGAGCTGTTTCTTACATTTTTTGGAGACCTATCTGGAGTTTTCTGTTCTTTTCTTTTACTATAGCAGATTGGGTAACATAGAAGCAACATTCCTCCATGAGGAAGAGGCAAAGGCCACCTCTCTCTATTGTTAGTAAATATAATCCTTGCCAGTTTTGTAGCACTATAGCAGCCAGTGAGTCTATTTGGTCCTAGAGGGTAAGGATGGTCTGAGCCTCCCATTGGAGATCCTAGACAAACTGAGAGGAAACCAGCGGTGAATAGACAGGGAAGCAGTAAATCCTATTGCTCCAGTGGCAACACCGACAGTTATACCCAGGACTTCGAGAAAGGATAGGACCTGAACCGGTCATTTGTCATACCATGCTGCTGTAAGCCCTGTGATGGAACCAGCAAGGGGTCTTTGCTGGGTACCACCCCTAGTTTTTGAAAAAGGAACCCAAGGGCACAAGACCGCCCAGCAGGTAGGCACTAGTGAACTTGATTGCTGCAAAAGTTTGAGCCATTGTGAACATTGGGGCATAAGTGGCAGGGTGAGGCTATGAATAGTCATGGGTTTGACGTGGGAGAGGCACACAACCAGCATTGTCCAAAGCGGCCAGGTGGGGTGCCATTTAGTAGCTGATATGTGGAAGTTAAAGTCAGAAATAAGAGATGGAACGACTAAGAGGACAGAGAGGCAAGAACAGTCTCAGAGGGTTGATCTCAGGGATGCAAGTACCTTTGAGGAGTGTTAGAGTACCCCTTCTATACTGTCTGTACCCAGGGTTGAGAGACTGGGCTGTATGCCCTTTGTATTTTGATCATACCTGATGAACAGCTGTGATAAATGCTATAGTAAAACTTTCCCATGACTCTTATCTCCCACTTGGGGATCATGGGTCCTTAATTGTTCAGGCTCCATAGCCAGAAGGAGCTGAATCAGGGAACAGGGATAACAGAAAGGTTTGGAGCAGAGGTAAGAGAAAGCTTGGACATAAGGAATCTCCATTTCCTCTATCACTCCCAGTATTTGTGAGGGTTGCGAATAACACAAGGATCTAGGGGTACCATTACATAGCCATTTGGCTTGATTATCTAAGGGGTACTGAGGTCAAATTTGAATGTGAAGGTGAACAAGTTTAGGGCTCTTCAGGTCAGTGCCAGATGTAGAGGCTGGAGGTTTTCTAAAAGGCACCCCAAGGGGGAATGAGAGGGTCTGGAAGACACTGTTTCCGTGGATGAGAGAGGAGGTGGAGAGGAAAAATGCCACTCTAGCCTGTAGACATAACAAAGTTGGGAAGGATATTAGTGGAGGAATGGGGATATGGGAGTGGATATGATCATATTTCACTGTATGCATGTATGAAATTCTCAAGAATGAAGACTTTAAAAAAAAATCATGTGCATGGAACTGGAGAAACGGCTCAGAGGTTAAGAGCACCAGCTGCTCTTACATAGGATCTGGGTTTGATTTCCAGAGCCCACATGGTAGCCAACCACCTGTCACATCAGTTCCAGGGGATTTGATGCCCCCTTCAGGCCTCAGAGGGCACCAGGCATGCATGTGGTGCATAGATTTACATGCAGGCAAATCATCCATACACATACAAAAAGTTAAAAAAAAAATCACACATTTGCTTCTGTCTCTCAGTTTGTATGTACATTTTCAAAGATGGAACCCATAAAATCTCATGATGGATCATAACTGTTGGACATCTTCTCTTGGTGTTGATGATGGGAGAGCTTTGAACCATAAGGGAAATATTCTCCCTATCCTGAAGAATTCTATAATAGACAGGAATGAGCAAGTGTCATGTGTCAAGATTTTTCCTGGGGAGATGCAACAGGCACACTCCTACTCACCCCAGATAGGTAGCTAGACCAAAACACAGATACTGCCAAAGTCCAAACTCTTGAACCAGTGAGTTTTATTGTGATTTCTTACCAGAATATGGGTGAGGGATTACCTACAGGAGCAGGAATGACTCAAAGACAGTGCTTGAGCCGATCGTGACCCCTTCAGTTTTGGTCTTCTGTCGCAGTGTCTTGGTGGGTGGCGTGTCTGTGAAAGGACTGGAGTCTGCACAGGGTACCCAAGACCAAGTTCTCAGCACAGGGGAGTTTATTTACCCCAGTGGGACAGAGGGCAGGGAGTAAGAGGCAAAGACAGGAGATAGGGTATGAGAGAGAAGGGGAAGGGAACAAGGGAGAACGGGGAAGGGATATTTGTCCCAGAAAGGACAAAGGACTGCTTCTGGATTGAGAAGAGACAGACATGGCCCATAGAAAAATAGTGGTTTATATTGGGCATGTTAATTGGGTGAGACAAAGGGGGCTTTTGATTGTAGTCTTCAGTACTTTGATAGTTGGACCTTGGTGGTCAAGAGGAGGAAGTGGCCAGATAAGGGAAGAGACCTTGGTGGCTAGCTTTAGGAATGCAGTCTAATAGCTTAGCAAGGCAGAGAGAGTGGGGGAAGGGCAAGGCCTACCAGAGCCATGCTTGCCACGCTCAGGCCTGGTACATCCTTCCGTACATATATGTTCATGTGCATGTGCAGTGTAGGTACGTGTGAATGTGGAGGCCAAAAGGTGGTGTCATGTACGTTTCTGAGCTGCTCTCCCCTTTATTTTGAGGCAGGGTCTGTCATCTGGACTGAGTAACCAACAAGCATTGCCCAGTGCTGTAACCACAGGCGTGTTCCACTCTGGGATCCCAACCGAGGTGTCCATGCTCGTGTGGCAAGCGCTTCACTGACTGAGCCATCTCCCCAGCCCTTTCTGTTATTATTCCCATGAAGTGCGTTTCATATGTCCCCTTAAAAACACCTAGTTATACAACATGGCTTTCTCTGATCCAAAATAGTTGACTATAGAAGTGTTTCACATTTTAAAGGCTCTTTTTCTTCTTAATTTGATTATCTTCCAATTCTAATTTAAAAATCCAAAGTCTGAAATATCCCCAAACTTGCAGCTCAGATTTGAAAGCCTTTTGGACTCGGACATTGGGTTAAGTAATTACTTGATTTATTATTGATATTGTGCTTAAAAGAGCAGGTGATGTTAGTTTGTTTTTCTTGATGCATTTTGAAGTCTCGTTAAATTTGCTTCTGTTCTCTTGAAACAGCGTCTGTAAACTACTCATTTAACTAGCGAGCTCCCCTGTGACCACTGGCAGGGGCTGTTCTGTATTTGTCTTTGTGCTTATCTTGTAATCTGACATTTTTAATGACTACAAACAATGGGATTTCAAGTGCGGTCATTTGTATCTGTTCTGTCTGTCAGCCCCTGATGACAGCTCATTATTGCTGCTGCGAGCAGAGTTGTATTTAGCCATGAACAACTATGAGCAAGCCCTGCAGGATGCTGATGCGGTTTGTCAGAGGGAGCCTCTCCTGACCAAGGTACTTTATGTGTGTCCATTGGCCTCGGTAATGATCTGTCTGATTAAGGTTGTGGAGCATGTGTGTGTGTGCAGGAGTGTGCATGTGAATGTGTGTGTGTGTGTGTGTGTGTGTGTGCAAGAGTGTGCATGTGAATGTGTGTGTGCGTGTGCAGGAGTGTGCATGTGAATGTGTGTGTGCAGGAGTGTGCATGTGAATGTGTGTGTGTGTGCAGGAGTGTGCATGTGAATGTGTGTGTGTGCAGGAGTGTGCATATGAATGTGTGTGTGTGCAGGAGTGTGCATGTAAATGTGTGTGTGCATGTGTGTGTGTGCAGGAGTGTGCATGTGCAGGTGTGTGTGTGCAAGAGTGTGCATGTGAATGTGTGTGTGCATGTGTGCAGGAGTGTGCATGTGAATGTGTGTGTGTGTGCAGGTGTGTGTGTGCAGGAGTGTGCATGTGAATGTGTGTGTGTGTGCAAGAGTGTGCATGTGAATGTGTGTCTGTGCATTCGCGTACGTATGCACTATTGCACTTGCCTGCATGGTACATGTAGAGGCCAGAGGGTAACATTGGGATATCTTCCTCAGTTGCTTCTCCACCTTATATTTTGAGTCAGGGTCTCTCACTGAGCCTCACTCATTAGATAGACCGCTGGTCAGCGAACACCTGGGATCCTCCCATCCTCCCATCTGACCTCACCAGTCAGCAGTAGTTCACCACCGGTTAACGGTTAAGGAATTTGAATGGGTACTTTACTAAAAAAGACACGAAAATGTCAAACAAACGCCACAAAGATGTGTCGCCTCTTTAGTCCCAACACCATCTGGCCTCTGTGAGCACCTGTGGCTTACGCACGTGTACACACCCACAAGGGGTGAGTGCTGGTGCATATAAACCATAGCTGATTTACTTGTCACCATTTACACTTTAATTCAGAGGGTGCGTGCCTGGCTTCGATCTTTTTTTCTAGATTGCTTTAGCTACTCAAGAGTTTTTGTAAATTATAGAAGTTTCATAAATATCATAAATGATAAAATTAAGTTGATAGATGACATTTCTTTCTTAGCATGCCCTTTAGAACTTCCTTGGGCACAAATGTCAGTCACACTGATTCCTGCAGTCTGGCTGTAGATGTAGCTATTAAACTGTGAAGCTTGCCAGTTTTCAAGACAGAGAAATGTAGTATATGCACACCTACCTAATCAAATTGTCCTAACACATTTTCCAGAGCTGTTTTAGCCAGGTGCATAGGATCTTGCTGTGTTTTAAAATGCATTCTTTGTCTTTGGGTAAATCCAGGGGCACCATATAAAAGCTCAGATTCTTTCTGGATTGGGAAGAAGTAAAGAAGTGTTAAAGGAATTTATCTACTGCCTTGCTTTAAATCCTGAATGTAACTCAGCGAAGAAAGAAACGCAGAAGGTATGAGCTCTCACAGAGGACCTCCTCCTTCAGGTGTTCTTCAAGTGTCTTGCTGGGCACCCTTGCCTATAAAAGCAACAGATGTAATTTCAGTTGACCGTGATAGCACCATTAGCAATACAGTAATCATGTGTACCACATTTGATAACTTCTAATTACGTATGCAGCAGAATGCCTGACGTGACAATGTGCACACACCCCAGCTGTGATGAGAGAGTGACACGTGAGGCCAGGTTGCAGTTCAAGGCTGTGGACACAGTGTTGGTCCCCAGAGCCTGTGAAGGACCCAGTAAGAGGCATTTTGACCTGTGTAGCATCTGCAGTTGGCTCCACAGACTCGCCTGGCTATGCAGCAAAGTTTCCCCAACATGGTGCAGAAGTGTACCACTGCAGTAATGTAGGAGTCCATGCTAGCCAAATGCCTAGACAGCACTCACCTGGTCTTCAGGTAGCATCTCCTGTGACTGGGAGTTTCAATGTTTCCTGTGTTAACACTGTTTATCTTAAGTAGCTACCAGTGTCTACATTATAATTTCTGCTGATTATCATTTTATTTTGTTGTTCAATACAAGTCAGTTTTTCCTTCTACCATGTGTGAAACCACGTCAGATACCTAAGAACAGTTTTCTTTCTTTGAAACATCATTTTCTCACAGAAAAGGTTTCTAGGGTTTCCTCTCTGGGCACCTTCTTATTTACCCCAAGTTTCATCATCTACATCTGGCTGCCATTTGTTTTACCTTCCTTTGTCAGGTTACTTGTAAGAAACATAGCTAAAATAAACAGGCGAGATTTGTTTAAAATAGAAGACTTTCCTGGGAAGTCTCTGTTTTTCCCTGTGCCGTTTAGCAGTGTCTGCTGATCCTATGTTGTCTGAGAGTCAGACCAAGCTCCAGGGAAGGAAGCATAGATTCTGAGCTCTGAGACTGTGGATTCTTCTCTCCCTGGTACTAAAGACGTGATGTTTCTCCCCTCCAGAGTTCTCTGGCTGATGGACACATTTGACCACAGACTTGACGTTACTAGTCCACTGATAAGCCTAAAATGTGGTCTTGTCCCCCACAGCTCTGCCAGAGTCACGCAGAGCCACACTGTGGAACTTGACATCCCCGCTGAGGCAGCTACCGCTGTGTTTACACTGCAGCATGAAGAACAGAGAGAATGATTAAAAAAAAAAAAACTTGCTTATGTTTCTGAGGTTTCATTCACTTCTCATATTTTCCATTAAGCCCTTGGATTCGGCTGAGTCTACATGGTTTGGCAGCCAGGATACCTAACTGGCATCACTTCCCTAATTGTGGTGTGTGAACCTTGAGCCAGAATTCTGGCCTTTTTTCAGATTGCACCCTGGCCCATAAACAGAGCAGCATTCTAGAAAATTCTCAGTCCTGTGAGTGATGACATCTTGGGTTCAATCTGAGATCCCTGCAGACTCCGCACCTTTCTCCTGAGGCACTTTTTGGTTTTATGCCGACCATAGGAACCAGACAGAACACAGACGTGACGCTCATGTTTTATCACCAGTAAGACAGATGGAAAGGGATTAGAATCGACATTTCTTAACACTATGGTTTCAGAGCGTAGCATTTGGATTTTAAAAGAGTGGCCGTTGGAATATGGCAATTGTTCTTTCAGTTTGGGGGTTGTTGGGCTGCTGTGGGCTCTGAACCTTTAAGACATATTAGAGACTTTTTCCTCCAGAGTATTTTACAATGTATTTTCTCTTCTTGAAAAATTTATAGGTACTATGTGAGGTGTTCTTTCCAGCTACAGAAAATGAGGGTCAAACCTCAACATCTTCTACCCAGGGCGGACCAAAGACCCATTGTGATGGCCAGGTGAATCTCCACTGTCCTCTGGAAGAAGCAGACAGTCAAGAGAATGCAGATGGTCCTGAGGTGTGGATTGCATGTGTCTGCCACGGGGTCGCTTTACTGTGTTGGAATTCCTCGGGCATCTCACGGGCTAGGTGTAAACACTAGTTACAATTTGATTGATGTCAGTGGAACTCGTAGAGCTACAGATGGGAACCCTGGCACCCTCCAAACATCTCCACACATTTCGGACATCTCCACAGCACCAGGAGGCCCGGTATTACTTTGTCTTGGAGAAAAGAAAGCAGAGGTTGCCTGAACATATGATGTATAATTTATACGTTGATGTCTATGCTATAGATATGAAGATTGTTCTTCTCAGAAAGAAGTTACCTTGTGTTTTACCATGAAAAGTGTGATGCACTTCTGATTACCCAATAGAAGGAGCAGTCATGCCAAAGAGCGAGGGCCTCTGTTTTGTGTGTGTAGAGACTTGGGGGTGGACATTGGGTGTTGCTCTCTGTTGCTCCCACTTATTTTTCTGACGGGGCATGCCGTTGCAGCTGGCCTGGCTGTCTCCCTCCCACTGAGGTTGCAGCTCTACCATGCCCAGGCTTTACAAAGACAGGTGCTGAGGATCCAGACCCGAGACCTCACACTTGTGCAGCTAGCATGTGACCCAAGAGCTGTAGCCACGGCCCCTTTCCAGTGACTTCTGAAAAGGCTAGTGCATAGTTTTTGTTTGTTTTGTTTTGTGTCCCTGTATCTGTGGTCCTTGAATATCCAGGAATCCTTTTTTTTCTACTTAAATAGACTCCCTCTGAGAACTCGGATGTACTGAAGAATGCCAGTTCTTCGGTTTTATATTTTATTCTGGGCTTCCACTGTGAAGAAGATAAAAAGGCTTTGGAAAGCGTCATCCCAGCAGCACCGAACGGCACGTTGAAGAGGCAGCTTCCAAGTGACACAGAAGATGAGTGTGACATGAACACCCCTGAGAAAATTCCCAAGAGAGGTCAGCAAGCTGGTTCTTGTCATGAAATCCAGAAACCAAAGGGATAGAGTATGAGTCAGTACTCAACTGATTTTAAAAAGCTCATCACTCAAGGAAAATCCATAAAAGAAATGAGTATACCAGCTTATTTTCTAGAGTTCATTTTGCAGGGACTTTATAGTGAAAAAGAGAAAACTTAGATGAAGTTTTGATTTCCCTCAATGTGTATGAACTTGACCAGTTCTTGCTTTATACTCCCTGAACAAGATTTTTTTTTTCCAGAATCGTCTGTTAACACTGATATTGACACATTTCACCCTGAAGAAATAAGTTCATTGTATTGGTGTAGCTCAGTTCAGGTGTTAAGTTACAACATTTGAAACTTTTCAGATGCCGATCCCTCACCTCAGAATGTGAACTCTCTAGAGGAGCCAGAGTTCATGATTGATGCGGCTGACTTTGAGTGCGCTCTGTGCATGAGGTAGGCTGCTGGAGAACATGCAGCTCCTTTTAAAAAGTATGCTTTCTGAATTCTGTAACTGCATGCAGGGTGCCACTAGGGAGTACACATAGGCATGCACACACACACACTCCCCTCAAGATGTGTGTGTGTTAATTTGAATCACTGTTGCTATGATGAAACACCATGATCAAAAACAAATTGGGAAGGGAAGGGTTTATTTTTCTTACACTTCCACATCCATAGTTCATCATTGGAGGAAGTCAGGACAGGAACTGAAACAGGGCAGGATCCTGGAGGCAGGAGCTGATGGAGAAGATAGGGAGGGGTGCTGCTTACTGGCTTGTCCCCATGGCTTGCTCAGCGTGCTTTCTTATAGAACCCAGGATCACCAGCCCAGGGGTGTTCCCATCCACTGTGGACTGGGCCCTCCCACAACAACCACTAATTAAGAAAATGCTCTATAGGGTTGCCTACAGCTAGATCTTAATGGAGACATTTTCTCAATTGGTGTTCCCTTCTCTTAAATGATTCTAGCTGTGTCAAATTAACATAAGAGTAGCCAGCACAATATATAAACAATAATTCATTTATTTTCTAAAAATTCAGTGAAGAGGTAAAAGAGGAGTGGTATAAATGACTTTCAGCGTTGTACGGAAACTTCATAAGGCATCCTTTTAAAACAGGCAGCTCATTTGGAAGTTTGCTGTGGATTTATCTTTCTGAAAACTCATGGTCTTTTCTTTTCAGGTTGCTCTTTGAACCTGTCACTACACCCTGCGGACATACATTCTGCCTGAAATGCCTTGAGCGCTGCCTTGACCATGCCCCACACTGTCCACTCTGCAAAGACAAGCTTTCAGAGGTGAGTGGTTTGTGAAATGAAAAAGCCCCTCTTCTTGTACTTTGTTAGACAGTTCATGTTCTCCTTGTACCATCTACTGGTTAAAATCAGATTTCTTTGATCAAAGATGGATCATTTCCCACCTCTTTCATAAATCAAGACATAGAAACATTAGATACAGAATGAGCTAAGTATTGAAGTAATTTTCAGGTGTAATCATTGAGTTAGATTGAAAACAGCTAGTAGAATATATACTTGGAATCTATATTCACTCCAGGTGGTTTGGTATACTATAATGCATTAAGTGTGTGTCCAAGTGATCTCTTACTGCTGCCAAGTCTCTTTATGTCCTTCCCAGTCACCTGTTGCTACCGTCTTTGGTCTGAAACCAAATTCAGTAAAAATTTAAGGTATGTAGGGAAACTATTTGTTGGTATTTATCCTAAATATAAACTCTTGAGCCCATCCGTACTGGGCACATGGATGAAATGAATAGCATTGCAGAGCTGTGAGCTGTGAGCTGGCAGACCTGCTTGTTCCCACTCACTCTCCATGAGGCAGATTCTTTAGCCTCCTGTAGGGGGTAAGAGCTTCTTTCCCACCCTTAAAGTGAGACTGGTAATTTGTTTTTTTTCCTTTTTATTATAATGTTTATTTATTACATCAAGTTACATCTCCATCATAGTGCCCTCTTTCCACCCCTCCCGGTTCCACCCTCCCACTCTCTCCTCCCTCTTCCATCCATCCCACTCCTCGGATGTGGAGTGTCCCTACAAATCAGCCTCTCTCAGTTCAACAGTCATATGAGGGCTAAGAGCTTTCTCTTGCATTGGAGGCCTACATGGTAGCACCCCTAGGGCAAATTGTCCCATTGATAGATAACAAAGTCTATGTTCCTAATATTTTTGGTGTGTTGGTTGTAGGATAGTTACCCTATTCTCTATGGCTAAACTCCAATTATATGTGAGTAGATGCCATGTGCATCCTTCTGAGTCTGGGTTAGCTCACTCAGGATGAGCTTCTCTAGTTCCATTTGGCTGTGAATTGCATGATTTCATTGTTTCTGATAGCTGAGTAGTATTCCATTGTGTAAATGTACCACAGTTTTTTAATTTATTCGTCAGTTGAGGGACATCTGGGTTGTTTCCAGTTTCTAGCTATTACAAATAAGGCTGCTATGAACATAGATGAGGATATGTCCTTGTGGTTTGGTAAAGAATTGTTTGGGAGGATACCCAGAAGTGGTATGGCTGGGTCTCGTGGTAGGGCTATTCCAAGTTTTCTAAGATATTGCCTGACTGATTTCCATAGTTGTTGTATAAGTTAGCATTCCCACCAGCAATGGAGGAGTGTTCCCCTTTCTCCACAACCTCGCCAGCATGTGCTGTCTTTTGAGTTTTTTTATCTTAGCCATTCTGACAGGAGTGAGATGGAATCTCAGAGTCGTCTTGAGTTGCATTTCTCTGATGATTAAGGAAGATTGAGCATTTCTTCAAATGTATTATCTTCCAGAAATAGGCAACATGCAATAGCTAGAGTAATGTGTTTTTCTCCCTCCCTTTCTCTCCTTCTAGCACACCAAGCACACATACTAAGACACACTCCTAAGCCTAAACTAACTTTTAAAAAGTCTGACACGGCAAGAGGGGGTGCTAAAATTAAGTAAAATTTAAAGCAATTTTAAGTTTTTAATTCATTGCCAAAACATGTTAAAATAAGTCATCACCATTAAAACCTTCCTAAAACGTGCATACATTTTTGCATTACTAGGGTGCCTGGTGCACTTTCACTGTTAAATTGTGTACACCTTGCATCTTTCTAGATTTTTCAGGGGTCACAGGATGACTATCAGTGTTGTGCCATGCACATGTGATGACCTTATACATGTTCTGAGCATGTGCTTCGGTTCCTTAGGGAGGAGAGCCTCTGCAGTCTTATACATGTTCTGAGCATGTGCTTCGGTTCCTTA